>ML295148.1:67719-88327 GCA_005239495.1 Nicotiana undulata
TTGTGCCATATCCTGGTAGGTAGCCTGTTAGATAAGAAACACAATGCACGATTTAGATTTCATATGTTCTTATAACTTCGCTCTATAGCACGATCTATTAATTGAAAGAAACGTAACCATTCCTAAACGCCTCATAGCCTCTTGATTATAAGTGCGGTGCACAACACACCCATAAGCAAGACTCTACTAGACACGACTTGTGGACTCCCTGGGATACGACCTGCTCTGATGCCAAGTTTGTCACACCCTAAACTAGGGGAGGCACGGCTAGCACTCGATACTGTATTCGATCGAGTTAGCCACTAAACATACTAGCTAACTAAACTGGGGGCCCAACAGATCGGGCAGCACAACATCTGAAATACTAAGCCTGGACCGTTAAGGTCATGACCCGAATAACAATAAGTCATATAAACAAAGGTAGACAAGCCAAAATAATAAAGTACTAGCTGGCCGACGAGGCCGCGACTGAAGACATACATGCCTACACACATATATATATACATGCCAAGCCTATGGGCTGGAGACTGAAAGCTGCAAAAAGAAACCCAGAATACTGTGTCCACCATAGCCTCTAAGAGTATCATAGGCGATGTCGACACAAGGCCCCGACTACACCCAAATTGTACAAAAAAAGTAACCATCCTATGAAAGCTCCAGGAAGAGGTGGAGCTTATCAACTCACAGCTGAACCCCGAAATCGTAGCGGAGGGGTCGATCAGAGTCCCTACCTGGACGTGCACGCACGAAATAAAAATGCAGTGTCCCCAGGAAACGGGACATCAGTACGAATAAAAATGTACTGGTATGTAAGGCAGAAAGTAGAACCATACATAGCTGATGTAAAAAGGGTAATAGAGATACCACCTGACACTGAAACTCTGATAGCCTCCATGGCTGACATCCGACCTCATAGTAATCATATATGCATGGTATGCTCACGTAATCGTATGTCGTGAATACATATATATTGATGCAAATGCATGACATACCCAACCAAATGCTAGCAATGGTGGTCTCTCCCGGTAGCTAACCGGTATCATATTGCCAACCTGTGGCCATCTGTATAGTATATATAGTCTTTTGGGCAAATAGGCCCCATACCTCCGATTATATCTCGAAGTCCATGCATAATATGCCATGTATGAAATGAAATTTGAATGCACATAATAGGCCATAACAAGAACTTAGCCAATCTTGGCTCATTGGTACTCTTATTCTCATAATCTCATAATCACCTTCGTATCGCATACAAATGTCTCGTGGAACCTCATATGTTTTTTAGAAATCGACGTATCACTTTAGATATTTTAAAATACACTTTAACGAGGAAGAATGACTGATCGCAAATACTAAATGCCTTTATTTTTAAGTCACACAACCCAAATNCAATTCGTGCTAAAAGGAAGGACGGATCTTAGTCTTAACATAAGAATAAGAGAAGCAACCTCAACATCAATTGTTCCATAAGAAGGGAAACAATGTAAGTACTGCTAGCTTCTAAGAGTAGAGTATCTTTGGAAGCTCGTTCATTGCATTATGTACAATCGGAGTCGTGCAAAAGAAGGAAAGGGATAGCCTCACATACCTTGTATATACTGTCCCAACCTCAAGCTACGCAAATGTCACAACTCCTTAATCTACAATAAGAGAAACGACACTATCGTTATCGTTTAAGCGTCATAACTATTATGTATCGACCACAACCTATTTTACGATGAAACGGACAGCACCTCCCCTATTTATATGACTTCACACAAGTCAAAACAATCACCTAACAGCCCAAACAACATCAATAATAATCATATTGAGCCTCCCAAAACAGTCCACACACAACCTAATCACTTCACACATAAGACGACCACCGTGGTCGTGTCAAACGACCCGGAAATGTTACAACGAACGTCCATATCACAACCCTACATCTATATGGTGTTTCTCCACACCCTTCCTCCTCAAAAACTCCACAAAACAGTAGTAAAACACGCAGCCCAACAGCAATACAAACTAGTCCGCTACAAGTCAAATAACTCGAACTCACGGCTTCCGATCACCGTCCCGTGAGTTCTAACTATTAGGAAACACATTTATCAACCTTCCTTGACATTTAAACACTAAAATACAGATATTAGATATTTATTAACTATGAAGTAACTTCCAAAACTCTAACTACAAAGAAAAAGAAGAGGCGGTATAATGACACTTACGTCGTAGGGATCGTTTTGATGTTATTGCTTCTCGATTTCATGCCCGGGATGATATTCTTCTTTGAAAACCTAGAAGATAGCTTGAGGTTATGTATATGGGTGTTCTCTGGTAGTTTTATGCTGAATAATGAAGCTAAATCCGACCTAATGTTTATATATATCATGTTTGGAAAAGTCTAAGAGGTGCTAGCTTGGCACCCTAGGATTGGTCCATCTTCCGACGCTTATATCTTTTTATCCTGAGGTCGTATGAATGAACGGTTAAGAGCGTTGGAAACTACATTCCAAGACCTTCAATTTTGTATATAATATGTCCCAATAAGAACTCATATAATACATGAAATGTATTGCTCAAAAATCCTTAGTGATCCACCTACTTGTCACTTATGATGTATGTGCAGTCTCGCGAAAGTGAAAATATCTATCTACCCCTATTGTCATATTGATGAATGGTTTAATGAGTTGGAAACGGCACTCATATATCTTCAGTTTGGTAGGTAGATCGTCCCCTAATTCCAAGTATATCGGGATAAAAGCTCAGTTACATTTGACCTAATGTTAAGCACATTATGAGTGTAACTTGTGAAGACCTTTGCCAACTTTTGTTCCACCACTTGCTTGACTTCAAAACGTAGAACACAACTATCATACGATAAAAATTAACTCATAGCATAACCTCCTTATCATGTAATGAACCATAGTCTCACCCTAAAGTACATGTTATAACATTCCAAACTCATCGACTTTCGACGAAACTTATTTTCTTCAATTAGTTTAGCTTCTAAGCTTTCCAACCCTCTTGGTACTCTTTATTCATGATCTTAATTATTTGTAACCTCCAACGTAAGATGATTAACTTACTTTATATCCCATCAAATAGAATCTTATTTCTGATCTTACATCAATTGACTTACGATGTACTCTCACGTATGAAAACATGGGGTGTAACAGGCATCAAGTTTATGCTAGCTCCGAGGTCACACAATGCTTTGGAAAAATCCACGCTACCTATTGTGAAAGGAATGGTGAATGCCCCGGGGTATTCAAGCTTGGGTGCCATTGAGTGCACTATTTCACTCACTTGGTGAGTCATCTTTAGAGTTTCGCACTCCTTTGACCTTTTCTTTGTGACCAAGTACTTCATGAACTTGGCATACCCGGGCATTTTCTCTAAAGCTTCAACCAAAGGGACATTGATGAATAATCTTTTCATCATGTCGATGAATTTCTTGAATTGTTTATCATTCTTTTGCTTCGCCAACCTTTGAGGATAAAGAGGAGGAGGCCTAGGCAATGGGGAATTTGCTTTTGACACAACCAGCTTGGGATTTTCAATTACGTGTTCCCTAGACGGGTTCACGTCACTTTGAGTTTCCTCCTCATGATCATGAATATGAATCCTCACTTAACTAGTTGTTGGATCCTCAACTACATGCTCAACCTCAATCAGAACCTCATCATTTGGCAAGTCATTCTCATCACCAACAACTCTCTTTTGTTTAGAAGAACTAGCCTCACCGCCTTGTTCACTTCTTGTGGTTACCGCCATGGCGTGACCGGTATTGTTGTTGTTGTTCCCGCCCTTGGGGTTCACCACCGTATCACTTGTTAGTGCTCCCTTTGGGCGTGTATTCAAGCCTTGTGATATTTGTCCCATTTGAACTTCAAGATTTCGAATGGAGGTGTTATGGGAGGCAAGTTGAGCATCCGAATCTGAATTGCGTTCCATCATTTGTTTGAACATTTGCTCAATTCTACCCATATCATTACTTGAGGAACCTTGGCCTTGTGATTGATAGGGGGTGGATTATTGGGTTGTTGGTACATCGGGCCTTTGAAATCCCGACCCCTGGTTACCGTTTCCACTCCAATTGTTGTTATTATTGTTCTCGCTCCAATTATTGTTATTGTTGCCTCCCCATTGTTGATTGTTGTTCCCCCAATTGTTTGAATTGTTGTTATTGTTGTTTCCTTTGATTTTTCCAATTTTGGTTGTTGCCTTGATTGTTCCCTTGTCCTTGATAATTGTTGGCATACATGACATCCTCATCTTGATCATCATAAGAATCCTATTGACTATACCCACTCGTTCCTTGGTCACATTGAACATTGTTGTTTTGCATTGGATTTCCACGAGGCCTTCGCTTGTTCACCAAATGATTTACTCCCTCCATAGCATTCACTTGCTTCGGCCCTTGTAATTGTTGAAGTTGTGCCTTAGCAAGTTGATTCATAGAGGTGGTAAGCTCAGCTATTTCTTGCCCATGTTCTTGGAGTTCTTTGTGAAGACCATTAACACCTGAATCACCCTGAGGCACATTTTCTCTACTCTGCCATGCTGACGAAGTGTCAGCCATTTCATCTAACACCTCACATACCTCACTGTATGGTAGCTTCATGAAGTTTGCCCCAGCCAATTGATTGACCACACACCGATTGCTGATATTTATGCCTCGGTAGAATGTCTGTTGTATCATGGCCTCAGTCATGTCATTGTTTGGACTCTCCTTTACCATGGTCCTGTAGCGCTCCCAAATCTCATGAACAGGCTCATTTGTCTCTTTCTTGAAAGCCAATATTTCATCTCTAAGCGCCGCCATGTGACTAGGAGAGAAGAATTTTGCAATGAACTTGTCTACGAGCTCATCCCGTGTGGATATGGAATAGTTGGGAAGCCGCTCCAGCCAGTCTAATGCTTTCCCTCAGAGAGAGAAGGGAAATAGCCCAAGCCTTAATGCATCCTCTGAGACGTTTGTTTGCTTGCTCCCCCGGCAGGTATCAACGAACCCCTTTAAATGCTTATAAGCATTCTGATGTGGAGCTCCTATGAAGTACCCACGCTGCTCCAAGAGTGTCAGCATAACATTTGTGATTTGGAAGTTCCCCGCCCGAATTCTAGGCAGGACAATAGCACTCGCGTACCCCTCGTTTGGAAGTACCCGAGGGCCAACTCTGGGAGGTGGAGGCGGGGGAGGGTCTAGAATATCCTCATTAACATTGGCTTGCCGGCCCCGTCTTGGAGGTGGTACTTGATTTAGTTCATCTTCTCCATTGTCATACACCTCCTCCCCCGGAAAAATATTACCCAGAGGATCCGCCATTAGTACCTAAATTGATTCAACACACACGTTAACAAAAGATGGAAGGAAAAAAACACTAGACCACCATTCACGTAGATACTCAACACCGTAAAAGCTCCCCGGAAACGGCGCCAAAAAGTGATCGGCTTTCGCCTATACCACTAAAGAGTAGCAAGTACGGGGGTCAATGCAGCTTTTACCCGAAGGGTCGGGATCAATTTCCACATGGAGCTATATGTGTTGGAGTTGAGTGTTTAAGTGATTTAGTAGCGTGTTGTGTTCTCAATTTCACTTCTCATCAATTGGTTTGGTGATTAAACTACGGTTTAGTCTATTTGAAATTACGAACTAACTAACTAATATCTTTTTGGATGTTTTCTCAATAGATAAAGGGACTAGGGCTGTGACTTTCTCCTAGGTGAATACTTGACGGGATCTAAAGCCTAAGGCAAAGATGTTATGTTAGGGTATTTTGATATAGCCAATGAACGGAATTACTCACTCTATACCTCTCGGTAGCTTGAGTGACTTTGCCCTAATTGACTCCCTCAAGACCAATCGGGTGTCAAAATTGTGCAAGCAATATAGGCTCAAATTGGGTATTACTATCTATAGGTTTAACCCTTTAATTGGGATTATTAATCTCTTGATTACACCCCAATTCCTTGTTGGACTGATTCTCCTAGACTCAAGTTCTCTTTCTCAAGAAGAACCCAAGTCAAATAGGCACAAATTAGTGTTTGCAGCCACTAATTTAATATGGAAAATACAAATCAGTTCAAATATCAACTACCCATAAACATATAAGCCTTAAATAAAAAGACCCATCAAATACCCACACTAGGGTTGACCACAACCCTAGCTAATAGGTCTAGCTACTCATAATAATGAAAGAAAACAAAGAAATAGATGAAGAATAACCCATAAGATTTAATTACAAGCTAATAATTGAAGATTCAAAGATAAACCAACTATAAAAATTACTCAAAATAGTCTCATACAACAAATCACAAGCTCTTCTCGAAGTTAGAGTACAAAAGCTGACCTAAAAATGGGAAAAGAAATTATTTATACTAGGCCAATTTTTTTGGACAAAAATACCCCTGGGGGGAGGGGGGTGGGTATATCGGACCGCAAGAAATGGAGTGCGTCCGCGGTGAGGCTTTTTGGATTCAAACTTTGCTCTCTAAACTTGGCCACTGCGGGCCGCATACAATGCACCGCGACCGCGGTGGTTTCTACTGCGGTCCGCACAAAAAAAGACCGCGGACCACATTGGCATTAATCCCCCAAACTCCCAGCTCTTCGAACCCCATCCTTGCAAACCGCACAATCTCGCTTGCTACCGCGGTGAGGCTACTGCGGTCCGCACAAAATGCTTTGCGGACGCAATGCTTGAGTTTCCAAGATATGCACCTCTCTAAATCTCCTCACTGCGGACCGCACTAAATGGAATGCGGCCGCAGTGGATCTGTTGCACTGTGCTTGGACTTGTTCTTGGTACTTGTGCATGTTTCACTCTTTTTTGAGCTGGTTTTGACTAATTGTCACCTTTTTGACCTAACCCTGCAAACAAGTACAGCATGTAAGCTTTTGGGACTATTTTGTATACATTTTAAATCAAAACTCAAGTAAGAAGGAGTGTAAAATGAACTATAATCTCTAGTTATCACGCACCACGGTATTTCTAAGCAGATGTTGGGGCAGAGGTTTTACATGGGTCTGGCAGATAGCGTGAAGGCTAATGTTGATGCTTCATCTGGATGAGCATTCTTGAGCAAATCATGGAGAGAAATCCAGATGTTGCTCGACAAGATGGCACAAAATTCGGGATGGACAACCAAGATGTCACGCCCCAAAATCGAGGGACGAGACCAGCGCCTAACCGGATGAACCCAGTCAAGCAGACCTGGATTGCCTTTCCTACCCAACGTATTACCCCGTGTTCATAACATACATTATTTCATGTGAGTTAGCCGAATTTAGATTCAAAGTACATTTTACAACATAATTCCATTTTTCCTCTTTTAGCATTTCAACGATTGACATCCAAACATACATAACTTTCCAACATGAACCACAATTTCTGAGTACGTACAGTTACTACCCAAAAACACATATATACTATACACCCACATCATGTCTACGGAGCCTTTACGAATACTAGGGATTTGACATAAGTTGCCGGCAACAAGACCCCGACTATACCTTTACAACATAAGCAAAAGAGGGTGCTATAACCCACACACGGCCCCGAGGAGAAGAGGGGCTCACCAGAACTGCTGAAGAGATGAAGAGGAGGCACCACTAACGGCGGGCTGAGCTACCTGTTATTGAACCACCTACATCCATATAAAAGACGTAGCGCCCCCGACAAAAGGGACGTTAGTATTGTGGAATAGTACTAGTATGTATGAACAAACTTTACCCTAAGTAAAATCAAGAAATACACAGATAAGAGAAAGTTAATAGAACCAACAAGTATTGCACAGAACCAGAAACAACCAAAATCAAGAGTTTCACAGATTCCCCTTTTCAATACCACCATATTCAAGAGTTTCACAGATTCTCATTTCAACATAATCACATTCCATCCTTATTAACTCCGCCACCCTTATTACCTCAGCCACCCTTGTCACCTTCTCTCACCCTTATTACCTCGTCCACCCTTATTACTCCGTGTTGCGACGTGCAACCTGATCCCACCAGACAATTACATTTCATAACAACAATCCCCAACAGTTAGATCACAAGGTTCTTCATTACAAGGAACACAAGTTCATATCAACCAATAACTATGTGAAATCAAGGCACAATGATCATTACCAATCAGTAATTCATATATGGTGTTGCCACAATCATTTAACTCAATAAAATCAGTCCATATTTACTTTCGTCATTTGCTACACAACCTTTAGCACTTTGATACGTTCAACAATGTATTTAATAGCAACATCAACCAACAATTCAATCACAAAGATTCTCATCATCAAGGATATTCATTCGTAACAACCAAATAACCATATGAAATCAAGGCCACAGAAATCTTTATCCAACAGTGAGTCATATACGGTATGCCATCAACATATAGCTCAATTAGTTTATCCACGTTTCCTTTTCGTTATTTACTACACAACATTTAGCACTTAGATACATTCAACAATTGGATTCGTTATCATTTCTTTCGTTTGGTAGTACATCCTTTCATACCGAGGTATTCAACAGTTAACGAGCTTTGCACATGATAGAGTAAGCATAAGGAATCACCATTTTTACATCTCATATACCACGGTGGTATGACAATCAACTAGAACAATCATAGAATAGAATCTTACGTCTCAACACATTAAAACAATCAATTCACATATTCTCAACCAAAGTACACATACCGTATGCTCGGACACCAACAAGAGGATTCTACAAAGGTTAAAGTTATCCATACATACCTCAAAGAGCTTTTCCTTAAGTTTATACAATACACCAACACCTCTAGCCATAACAATCTATAAGGAGATAGCAGAAATCGATTAATAATTAGGAAGATTACCCATGGTGTAACTCTCTTAGGAATTTCATCAAACACCTAACATGTGAAGTAGACTACAAGGTTTGATAGGTTGTTCATCACCTAATACCTTATATATAATTAGATATGCTCGTTCAAAGTGTGGACTGGTGCAAATACCTTTGGAATTTTAGCCTGTTATGAAATTTTCCCATTTGGCTTAGCCTTAGGCTTCCCCTTGGACCTCACATCACTTATTATATGACTCATACACTTATTCACAACATCCAATTCATTTACANCACAACATCCAATTAATTTACACCATATTTAAAGCACATACAATATTAAATTAGGCTACCTGGCACCCCGAATCCTATATTACTTAGCAAAAGTTTCCGGGGCCTTACACAAGAATACACCCATTACTCTAGTAGTCCACTCAGTGGCTTTAGATCTAACCAATAGTCTTGCTGAAAATATGGCCACATTAATGACACAAATGAGCATCCTCACCAAAAAGGTGGAAGAGTCAGGCCAGAAGCAGCAGGTACATATAGTTGATACAATGAATGGGGGCTTATGCACATCTTGCATTAGTCAACCACTTGGTAGCCAGTGGAATGCTGAAAGTGATCACCATCACTACGCTGAGAACATGAATTATGTGTCCAACTATAGGGGCCAGAGACAGGGTGGTCAGAATTGGGGCCAGCACAATCATCCATATAGACCAGTCCAGCCGCAACACAACAACGAAAATATGGGAGCCATGCGACCTCACGGTAATGTGGCGCCCTACCAAAGGCCACAAGGTTACAATAATCAGAATCAGCAGCAGGCTTATCGTCCACCTCAACAACAACATAATGGGAGACAGGAAGATGGGTTTGCTAGACTCGAGGCTATGATGCAGCAGGTTATTGGGTCGAATGCAAAAATGAGTGAAAGAGTATATGCACATGAGTCAGCCATAAAGAATATTGAAGTGCAAATAGGTCAGATTTCGATGTCATTGAATAATCATCCTCATGGGACATTACCTGTAGACACTCAGGTAAATCTAAAAGATCAAGGCCCAAAGCAGCTAATGGCAGTGAGTCTACGTAACGGCAGAGACCTAGACTTGGAGCAAGAGAGGGATCGAGAAAGCAGACAGGCTGAGACACTTGTACTAGTGCCTATTGAACTAGATGCTTCAGCAGGACTGACCGAGAAGACAGTGCAGCCTGCCCAGGAAGAAACCAACACACAGATTGAGGCTAAGAAAGAAGCCGAGACAGCCCAGGAACCGGTAGTAGAGGTAGTGTCTGACAAAGAGAAAGCCCAAATCACTGGGAAGAAGAGACCTCCAGCACCATTCTCAAAGAGGCTGGTCAAGTACCAAAAAGATGCGCAATACAAGAAGTTCTTGGAGATGTTGAAACAAATTTAGGTAAATATTCCATTGATTAATGCTTCGAAACTGGTTATGCAAAAATGATGAAGCACTTGGTGTCCCGAAAATTCGACTTTCAAGACTTGGCCATAGTGACTCTAACTCAGACCTGCAGTGTTGTTGTGACTAGACCAGTTGCTGAAAAGTTGTCTGATCCAGGGAGTTTCACAATTCCCTGCACCATTGGTAACTTTGTCTTTGCCAAGGCACTCTGTGATTTGGGGGCTAGCATAAATCTTATGCCCCTGGTTATTTATAAGAGGTTGGGGATTGGAAGAGCTAGACCCACGTCTACGTTATTGTAGATGGATGACAGAACTATGAAAAGACCCTCAAGTATTCTGGATGACGTGTTGGTGCAGGTATGGAAATTTGTGTTCCCTGCAGATTTTGTAAAATTCTTGACTGTAGGGTGGATGAAGAAATTCCCATAATTTTGGGAAGGTCATTCTTGTCCATGGGGCGAGCTCTCATTGATTGTGAAACTGGAGAGCTCACGATGAGGTTGAACGATGAGGAGATAACATTCAACGTGCTGAAATCTATGAGGCGACCAAGTGAATTCGCCAATTATTCTCTAATTGATGTCGTGGATGTAATCCTAGAAGAGGATGATGAGACCTTGACTATCGAAGATCCTCTAGCTGCCTGGCTTATGAATTTAGATGAGGTGAATGGGGAAGAATTGGCGGAATGGGTGTTGTCTCTTAAGGGAAAAGGTTTTTGGAAGAGATCACTTGAATTTGAGCCCCTGCACTTAGACGCCGTTATCACGTGTACTATTTCAGTATATGGTAGGGAGGCATCAGTGCTCTTAGATCCAGGATCTACTTATTCATATGTGTCAGCCTTATTTGCTTGTTTTCTGGATGTTCCTTGCGAGTCCTTGGATTCTCCTATATATGTGTCCACTCCTGTGGGCGATTCTGTGGTGGTAGACTGGGTCTATCGGTCTTGTGTGATCACCTTTTGTGGGTTCGAGACTAGAGCGGACCTTCTATTGCTCGACATGGTTGATTTTGATATTATCCTGGGCATGGATTGGCTATCTCCTTAGCATGCCATCTTGGATTGCCATGCCAAGACGGTTACTTTGGCCATGCCCGAATTTCCTAGGCTGGAACGGAGAGGTTCCTCAGTTAGTGCAGCTAGTAGAGTAATTTCCTTCCTGAAGGCTCGACATATGATCGATAAGGGTTGTTTGGCGTATCTTGCTTATGTGCAGAACACCACGGACGAGTTTCCGACGATTGATTCAGTGCCAGTTGTTCGAGAGTTTGCGGATGTCTTTCCTTCAGACCTTCCGGGCATGCCTCCGGATCGAGATATCAATTTTTCTATTGATGTAGCTCCAGGCACTCAACCTATTTCTATTCCCCCGTACCGTATGGATTTGAAGGAGCATCTCGAGGAGTTGTTGGATAAGGGGTTTATCAAGCCGAGTGTATCGCTGTGGGGTGCTCTAGTTCTATTTGTAAAGAAGAAAGATGGGTCTATGCGGATGTGTATTGATTACCGCAAGTTGAACAATGTAACTATTAAGAACAAGTATCCATTGTCGCGCATCGATGATTTGTTTGACCAGTTACAGGGTGCAAGGGTATTTTATAAAATTGACTTGAGATCGGGGTATCATCAGCTGAAGATTCGGGCTTCGGACATTCCGAATACTACTTTTCGTACGAGATATGGCCATTATGATTTCTTAGTGATGTCCTTTGGCTTGACTAATGCCCCGGCAGCATTTATGGACTTTATGAACAGGGTGTTCAGGCCGTATATTGATTCATTTGTCATCGTCTTCATTGATGACATTTTGAATTACTCACGTAGGTTGGGAGAGCACGAGCAGCATTTAAGAGTTGTGCTCCAGACCTTACGAGAACATAAGCTATATGCTAAGTTCTCCAAGTGTCAGTTCTGGTTGGATTCCGTGGCATTCTTGGGACATGTGGTATCTGGAGAGGGTATCAAGGTTGATCCTAAGAAGATTGAGGCAGTTCAAAGTTGGCCACGTCCTACTTCAGCGACAGAGATCAGGAGCTTCTTGGGTCTAGCAGGCTACTACCGGCAATTTGTGGAGGGCTTTTCATCTATTGCAGCCCCATTGACTAGATTGACTCAGAAGAATGCTCCATTTCGGTGGTTTGACTAGTCTAAGGCAAGCTTTCAGAAGCTCAAGACTGCATTGACTTCGGCACCAGTTCTAGTATTGCCTTCTGGTTCGGGGATGTATACAATGTATTGCGACGCTTCACGCGTTGGCTTGGGGTGTGTGTGTTGATGCAGGAAGGGAGAGTTATTGCTTATGCTTCGCGCCGACTGAAGGTTCATGAGAAGACTTATCATGTGCACGATTTGGAGTTGGCGACGATAGTTCATGCTCTTAAGATTTGGAGGAATTACTTATATGGGGTGTCTTGTGAGGTTTATACAGACCATTGCAGCTTGCAGCACTTGTTCAAACAGAGGGATCTTAATTTGAGGTAGCGCAGGTGGCTTGAGTTACTAAAGGATTATGACATCACCATTCTTTATCATCCGGGCAAGGCGAATGTGGTAGCAGATGCTTTGAGTAGGAAGGCGGAGAGTATGGGTAGCTTGGTTTATATTGCAGCTGAGGAGAGACCTCTATCCTTGGACATTCAGTCCTTGGCCAATCGCTTGGTGAGATTAGATCGTTCAGAGCCTCATCGAGTTCTAGCTTATGCGGTTGCTCAGTCTTCATTATTGGGGGAGATCAAGGCTCGACAGTATGATGATCCGTGTTTGGAAGAACTACGGGAGACAGTTGTCCAGGGTGGTGCTAAGGAGGTTACTATAGGAGAGGATGGTGTTCTGAGACTTCATGGTTGATTGTGTGTTCCTAATGTTGATGGCTTGAGGCATAGGATTCTAGAGGAGGCACACAATTTGCGATATTCTGTTCATCCTAGTGCTACGAAGATGTATCTTGATTTGAAGAAGCATTTCCGGTGGAGACGGATGAAGAGGGACATTGTGGAGTATGTGGCTATGTGTCTTAATTGCCATCAGGTTAAATATGTGCACCAGAGGCCAGGGGGCCTACTTCAGCAGATGCCCATTCCTGAGTGGAAGTGGGAGCGCATTGCTATGGACTTCGTGATTGGGTTGCCTCGGACGTTGCTGAAGGTTGACGCGGTTTGGGTTATTGTGGATAGGTTGACCAAATCGGCGCATTTCATTCCTGTGGCTACTACTTATACTTCCGAGAGGCTAGCCCAGATCTACATTCAAGAGATAGTCCGGTTGCACGGTGTACCGGTGTCCATTATATCAGATCGAGGTCCTCAAGTCACCTCGCACTTCTGGAGAGCATTGCACAGAGATATGGGTACTCAGATTGATCTCAGCACAGCATTTCATCCACAGACTGATGGTCAGTCAGAGTGTACAGTTCAGATATTGGAGGACATGCTCAGAGCATGTGTGCTTGACTTTGGAGGCTAGTGGGACCAGTTCTTGCCTTTGGCCGAGTTTGCTTACAATAATAGTTATCAGTCCGGCATCGAGATGGCTCCATTTGAGGCTTTATATGGTCGGCGATGTCGTTCTCCTATCGGGTGGTTTGAGCCTGGTGAGGTTAAGTTATATGGTATAGACCTGGTGAGAGATGCTTTAGATAAGGTGAAGTTAATTTAGGAGAGGCTCCGCATAGCACAGTCCAGACAGAAGAGCTACGCGGATCAGAGTGCACGTGATGTGTCATTTATGGAGGGAGATAAGGTTCTGCTGAAGGTTTCGCCGATGAAGGGTATTATGAGATTAGGGAAGAAGGGCAAGTTGAGCCCGAGGTTCATAGGTCTTTTTGAGGTATTGAAGCGAGTTGGAGAGGTTGCTTATGAGCTTGCCTTACCTCCCAGCTTATCGGGAGTCCATCCGGTATTCCACGTATCCATACTTCGGAGATGCCACGCCGATTTCTCTCACGTTGTACGAGGAGGTTGGGCTACGAGGAGGATCCAGTTGATATTATTGATAGACAGGACCGCCAGTTGAGATCTAAGAGAATTTTTGCTGTAAAGGTTCAGTGGCGGGGCCAACCGGTCGAGGAGGCGACTTGAGAGTCTGAGGAGGACATGCGGAGCAGATACCCACACTTATTCAGCACTTCAGGTATGATTCTAGACTCGTTCGAGGACGAATATTTGTTTAAGAGGTGGAGAATGTAATGACCCGACCGGCCGTTTTGCGTATTCGGACGTCGTTCCCCTAAATAAGAATTCCCGCAATAGCTTATTGTGATTTGTGACTTGCGGGGACGGGTTGTTCGGGATTTGGAAGTGTTTAGAATAGTATAGGAACACTTGGTTCCTTAAGGTTGGCTTTTAAAGCCAAGTTTGACTTCGGTCAACATTTTGAGTAAACGACCTCGGAATCGAGTTTCGACGATTCCAGTATTATGATGTAGGACTTGTTGGTATAATTTCACGGGGGCTCGGGTGGGCCAGGTGCCTCCCGGACATCAAACGGAGCCAAAAACCAGCAGCTTCAGCTGCTGGTACACCAGATCTTGTGTGACCGCAGGTGCGGTTGCCCAGGTCGCAGGTGCGAGACCGCCCCTGCGGTCAAGGCTACGCAGGTGCGACCCCTAGGGGAGCTGGTCCAAACCGCAGGTGCGGACTTCCTTCCGCAGGCGCGGACCCGCAGGCACGGACCCGCTGGTGCAGGACTTCCTCCGCAAGTGCGGCCCCAGGCCTCCTAGGACACTTCCGCAGGTGCGACCTTTGGCTCGCAGGTGCGGTCCTCAAGCCGCAGGTGAGAGATCACTGAAGGCAGTGAGCTCATTTAATACGAGACATAACCATTTTTCACCATTGCTTCTCCTCCATTGGAGATTTGAGAGCTTTCAAGAGGGTATTCGGCCTAGCTACTAAGAGGTAAGTAATTTTCATTTAAATATTGGTTTATTACATCAAACTTAGGTAGATTAACATCTAATTAGTGGAAATCAAAGAGGTTAGAATGAAAACCTAGGGTTGATGAACTTTAGGGAATTTCACCACTTTATACCATGAAATCATACAAAAATTATATATTATTGATCCTTAGGCTATGGGTGAGCGTTATCTTCGAAAATTTCCGGAATCCGAGCATGTGGGCCCGGGGTGTATTTTGGGATTTCTTAAAGAATAGTGAATTTACTAAATAAGTAGGAGAATTTCCTACTTTGAGCATGCATTGACATATTTATATATCATTTAACTAGTTTCAAGTCCTCGGGTGTAAGATTTAGAATTTCGAGCGCGTTCTTGACCGGGAAGTAGATTCTACGCGAGGTGAGTCTCCTTTCCAACCTTGTAAGAGGGAATTGTCCCCATAGGTAAATGTAAACGATTGAATTGTCCTTATTTGCGGGGGCTACGTACGCGCAAGGTGACGAGAGTCCGTGCGTAGCGACTACTCTGTTGTGTCGGGTAGAATTTAGGATTTCACAAGCATGCCTTTATGTGCCTTACCTGTATCCTTACATGTGTTCCTGGTTGCTTATTATCCTTGAAATTGGCATGAGAATTTCGGAAGCTATGTGTAAGTTTAAGTGCTTAAATCTCTGAATATAAGAATAATCCATGATAAATTCTTGAAATTTTCAGACGAATTCTGTTTATGTCTACGAGCACCCGTGTCGTATGTATGATTCGCGAGCGGGGTAGCCCTATATTTATGTCAACCGCGTCGCATGATCGATTCGCGAGCGGGGTAATGGATGCATCCATGGTTCGTGCCGCTCAACCCTCGGCAGTGCACATTTATTTTCGCGTCGCTTCGGTCGTACGTTTCGGCATATTATGTGCTATGTATTTGACTGAGAGTCTTGCTATTTTTAAATAACTTTTCCCACGTGTAAGGGAAACTTGAGACTTTTGTGGCAATTATTGTTTTATTAATGAGAATAAATTACAGTTTTATATAATTGATACTTCATGCCTTGCGATTTTCATGACTACTTTTCTGTTTAGCCTTACTTATCCATGTTATTGGTTATTGACCCTAGTAAGTATCACGTCTACCTCTCGTCACTACTTCTTCGAGTTTAGACGGGATACACACTGGGTACATATTTGTTTATATGTACTCATGTTATACTTCTGTACTTAATTGTACAGGTTCTGAGGTTGTTGCACCTGGTCACTATTCCGGTGTCCGCCACTGAAAGATCCATCTGGGTTAGACTACACGGTGAACTGCTCTTCCTGGCGTTATTCAGAAGCACTGTGGAGTTTCCATTACTGTTGGATATTCTGTCTACCCTTCTAGACAGTTGTACATCAATTTTGTTTATTTTGTATAGTCCACTAGTCGCTTGTGGACTTGTGACACTAGGTCTTGGCACACGTAGTTGATTCACTAGTATTATGCTACTTTGTTTTATGCTGGCAAACGATTTTTGAGTTACTTTAAATCACTTTGCCTCACATCCTCACTTTCATTTAAGGACTGCTTAAATTAAAACTGGACAAGTATTTGAACATCTCATTAATTTAAGTAATTTCGTTAGCAAACTAGTGTTAGCTTGCCTGACTTCGGCGTTGGGCGCCATCACGACCTGAATAGGAATTTGGGTCGTAACAAAGATAAATGTGCGAGTACTGAAAGTAAAGAATATTAATTCTATATAGCTAATTCAACAAGGGAGAAAACTACCACATAAAAATCCTCAATCATGGTTAATATATTGAAAAATTAAGAAACATCAGTAAATATACAAAAACTACACTATATTAATTTACCATGATCAAACAATAACTTAAAGTGAGAATATGTATTGATTAGTAATGACTTAATAATAATCTATACTATATTAAATTACTATAATTAAGTCCTAAATAATAGAAAAATAACTTAAATTATTATTTTAGCTATTATAAAATTTATTTTTATAGGGTAAAGAAAGGCGAATGACATTTTACTAAAAATTTCATACTTTTAATATAGTATAGATAGATAAGTATTAATTATCAATTAATACTTATTCTATCGTGTCAATTGGTTTTATATATGTAAGGCAACTCGCGTAAGTTCAAATATTTAAGTTAGTATTCAACTTTACATCTTTATTGTCTTATTGCAATTGAAGTGGTAAAATCTAATGAGAGATTAAACACAACTTAAAAAGTAATTAATATCACGATTAAAAAGTCAATCCGAGCATGAATAAAAATCAATTGCTAATTCAATAAGGAATATCAATTTACACCTTTATCTCTCTATGTTTTCTTTTAGCTCTTTTAATTGCTACCTTAAATTATTTATGAATAAATGTATCTAATTTATTTTCATTAATTTTAATATATAAATTTATCTTATCTGTGTTTTACTTTTTGAGTATTTTAATTGGATTTGTAATTTAATATGTGTATGAATTCACATAAACTTAGTAAATTATAGTGTTTCGAGGGCGACCCGTGTAAATACATCGGTTTCTTACTCGTGCAAAGGAACTCTTTCTTGGCAACTTGGACAACTTATAACGATGTTTGTCCCGCATATCACTAGGAAGATCGGGATCTTTACAAAGTATTACTTTAAATTGAAATACTACTATTATTTTCTAAACGTAAGCATGCCGTATTAAACTTATATATGTTTTCATACTCGACCTAGTATGTTGTAAGTTGGTCTACGTATTATTAGTAATCTTTAATTGAAGACTTAAAATTAGATCTAATATTTATTGGTTGATTTCTAACACGTTTATATACATTTTGTATAATACACTTGAGAAAAGTCATAATTACTTTAAGCAATTTATGTAAGGATATGATTTATAAGTAAATTTTTATTTGGTTTTAAATTCCTAAAATTTAGGAGTTTCTATATATGTAGTTCAAATAAGGGAAGGTTTAGTCACCAAAATTTAGTTGATTTTAAAGTCCTAAATATTTAGTAAAATAATTAAACTACAATTACAACTAATATAAAATCTATTTTTAAAGGATAAAAAATGCGAACGACATTCCACTAAGGGACTTGGTGCTAGGATACCCGCGATATGCGTGTACCTTCTATCGATGCTTGTAAAATTCTCAAAAATATAAGCCTTCAACAATAAGATTTTTAAATATATAAGCTCTTGAATATGACGAATATTGAGCTTACTTAGTCCAAAAAAAAATTGTGGATGGCCTATCTAAGCATGACAACAACCAAGATAATCTTGAAAGTTTGGTATTATTATGTATCTCGTTCTTTTATATTAATTCGTATCAAAATAGTCATCTAGGTGCCATGTATTCTAAGACAAGTTAAATACAAAGAGAAAAAAATTAGCGATAGATAAATTACGTAGTTAAATAATAAAATTTATCGATAGTCCTACTTAGTGACAAAATCAGTGATAATAGGTGAATTAGACTATATTTTTGCCCCTAATGAACCATACTTTACTATGCTTTTGTGATGACCCAAAAGGTCATCCCGTATAATTTTAGCTAAATCTATGTTCCGAGGCCATGAAAGCCTCCTTTTATCTCACCTCGATGTGTGTGCGCAGCCCGGGCGCGTAGCAGGGAAGCCGTTATGTGGAAAATTGATAAAATGATAATTTTATAATAATTATTTGAATAAAGTTGACTTTGGTCAACATTTTTGGTAAACGGACCCGGACCCGTGATTTGATGGTCCTAGAAGGTCCGTAGGAAAATATGGGACTCGGGCGTATGCCCAGAATCGAATTTCGAGGTCCCAAGTCCGAGAAATAAATTTTTAAAGAAAATTGTTTTCTGAAAAATATAAAGGCTTTTGAAAATGAAATTTGATGTGAAACCTGGGTTATCGGGACCGTATTATGGTTCCGGGGTCCGAAACAGGTTCAATATGTTTTATTTGAGTTATCTGTGAAATTTGGTAAGAACCAGACTTAGTTTAACGTGATTCGGACTAAAAATGGAAAATTTGAAGTTTAAGAAGTTTTGAGAATTTTTATAGATTTTGAGGTTTAATTCGTTGTTTTTATGTTAATTTGGTGATTTTATTGCTCGAACAAGTCCGTGGTATATTTTTGAGGTTATGCGTATATTTAGTTTTGAGCCCCGAGGGCTCGGAAGAGTTTCGGGTAGGTGTCGGAGTGCAAAACTTAGGAAATATCTGGTGTAAAATATTTTTGCTGGTGTCTGGTGTGTTGCACTATGCGATCGCATAGGTATAGTTGTGATCGCATAGCTTTGAGAAGGGGGAGGGGTCAGTTTCACTATGCGATCGCATAGAAAGGCCTGCGACCGCATAGTGTATAGGAGAGTTGTGCGGGGGGGGGGGGGGGGNCTAGGCCAACCAACGTATAACTTGAAATAGCAATTTAAAATCATTCAATACGGAATAAAACGCTAACTCATCAACTTCAACCATTTTCCATGCCATACTGAAATAATAGTGGGACAACCGTTTAACCGAAAATCGATAACGTGCTTTTCCCTTTTTCATAATCCCAACATAATCCTTCAAATATCGCTAATAAGAATAACGAAACTTTAAATGCGGAAAGTAAGAACATAACAATCATGAAATAACGTAAACTCCCAAAACCGGGGTGTCACAATCTCACGGACTAACTACTAGAATACTAAATACAAGTTTGTAATGAAAGTACAACACTGTCTTAGAAATAAAGGAGAAAGACAATGAAGCGGTAAGGGAAAGAAGCCTCGGGATCCACGGACGCCAGTGTAT
Source organism: Nicotiana undulata (assembly GCA_005239495.1). NCBI lineage: Eukaryota > Viridiplantae > Streptophyta > Magnoliopsida > Solanales > Solanaceae > Nicotiana > Nicotiana undulata. The sequence goes on from ML295148.1 coordinate 87,637, forward strand.
ACCTCGAAGCTCTGACGTGGACTGAAGGTATCTCCCTCAGAACGCTCCACGGGGTCCGGTAGCAGGGTCTGCACAACACAAGGAAGTGCAGTGTAGTATCAGTACAACCGACCCCATGTACTGAGTAAGTGCCAAGCCTAACCCCGGCCGAAGTAGTGACGAGGCTAGACTTAGCATAATACGATCACCTGTCCTAGTCTAAGCAGATATATGTACAAGAATTAACCGATAATGAAAACAAGTATGATCAAATAGAAGAGATATGGGAACAAATAGGGGGGAAATATTAACGGGGCAGCAATAATATCGGAACTTAAACGATAAAATAAGATATGGAGTGTACATGCGGGGGATACAGGAAAAATAACATCTAATTCACAACGGTACAGTGAGAATGCGGCTGGAAAGTAAAAACAGAAACCGAAGAAACAGCTACCAGTATGCGGGAATCAATCAAATAACAGAGCACGACATGTCCCCTCGTGCGTAATCTCAAATATCACATCGGCACGGCATGTCCCCTCTTGCATATATCACAAATATCAATCGGCACGGCATGTCCCCTCGTGCATATATCGCAATATCACAACACGGCATGTCCCATCGTGTGTATATAATAAATATCAACCGGCACGGCATGTCCCCTCGTGCATATATAACAATATCAACTCTCGGCACGGCATGTCCCCTC
>ML295149.1:891-32700 GCA_005239495.1 Nicotiana undulata
GCATTGTGAGGAAGAGAGTAAAAGCACGAAGGGTGATGCCGTGCCATTATTTACATTTCTGGTATTTATACTTGTTTTGTTAGCTATTGTGTTAAATTGCCTCCCTTGTTTACTTCTATATGTCAATTTAACTGCTTCATTTCACTTGTTCCCCTTTACTTCTCCCGTATCCCTTACTTGTCTGCTTATCTCTTGCCTTGTATTATCCCTGTTACCTACTGTAGAATAAGACAGGTTACCATTATTGTCAAGTCTAGCCTCGTCACTACTTCGGCCGAGGTTAGTCTCGGCACTTACTCAGTACATGGGGTCAGTTGTACTGATGCTACACTACACTTCTTAATGTTGTGCAGACCCCGCATCCGGACCCAGTGGACCTCATTGAGGGAGTCACCTTCAGTCCATCCAGAGCTTCAAGGTATACCCGCTGGCGTTCGTGGGCCTTGGCGTCTCTCCTGCCTTTGGATTCCTTGTTGTCTTATCATTTCCCTAGTTTCAAGACAATGATGTATTTCTTTTCAGACTCTGTATTTAGCACTCTATTTAGACAATTCGTGAGTTGTGACACCCCGGTTTTGGGCTGATGCGGCGTTATGTATTTTACTGTTTCACTTTGCAATTTCGGATTTCTATTACATTTCCGCTGTTAAAATTCTAAAGTGTTTCATTATTTTTGTTAAGATTTTTAAAGGTATTTCCTTACTACTGTTGAATTGGATTGCAAATGTTAGATTACTTGTGCACGTTGGCTTGTCTAGCGAGTTCAACGTTAGACGCAGTCACGGCCTGAAGGTGGGATTTCGGGTCGTGACAATCCTAATCAGTTTTGCCTACTGATTTTATCCTATTGATAGTTAAGCAGTATACATAGAAGAAACATATTCCCAATTTAATAATTTTAACCACCTAAGGCTTTACTAGGTGTGAGAACAATGCTCTGTGGTTACCAGATTTATTTGAGAAGTTGTTACGAGTGGTTTTGCCTAGATATGTTGTACTTAGGTGTTGCACAAAATGCAGAATTGTTACTAGTTGGTTAGAGACATGGTAAAACAGTTTTAGGTCCTTTTTCATGCATCAGTAATTAGGCGTAGAATGAGACTTAAAACATGATATCTAATTATGCACATATATACAGAATGGCTTATATGTAGAAGTCCTAGGCAGAATTTCCTTAAATGTACATGATATGATTGCAGAGTTTCACAAGGCAGGATTTCTAGATGCACCATAATATTACAGCATTATTAGACCATGGTTTGTAGTAGATTTATATTAACGTTGAATCCGAGAGCATGATTTTCTAAGTGATAATACCATAATATTACAGCAATATTAGGCCTGGTTTACACAATAGCAAATTTATATTAACGTTTAATCCTATAGCATGATTTTCTAAGTGATAATACCATAATGATATGCTGAAACAATAAACATGGGACCTAAGGAACATGATATCTAATGCATGATATATGAATCCTACATAGGATTTCTATTGCGCAGATAGAGAAATAAAACTTAAAGCATGATTTCTACCCTTTTAGCAACTATAACATGCATATTACCCACCCCTTTTCACTATCCAACCCTAGAGTTGTTTACAAATAATTATTACAGACCATTGACACAAATTACATAATTGATATAAGAAAAGAAGAAGCTATGCTATAGGGATCCTACTGATAGGCCCAAAATTTCCAAAATGCCTCAATGCCATTGGTTCACAACCTTTCACATGATCCAGGTGTGTCAGAATTCCCTAAGGATCTCAAGGGATCTCGGGCAGTGATCATACCCAGATTCATAACTAGAATTGAGTAAGTACAGTGTGGAAGATCCATCCTTAATGTGTCAGAGTTCAGAGGGAGCTCATAGGGGTCCCTAAGCAGTCACACATTGAGGGGACATAACCTAGACTTCTAAGGGTATGTGAGAGTGGTTGATATAGTTTAGAAAAGATTTGAGTTGTGAAAAAAAAGAAGCTTGAAAATGATCCATCAGTTCTTGGAAGAAAACAATAGAAGAGTTTAACTCTTATTGAAAACAATTTTGAAAGAAGTTGGACAATCTCAAAACCAGAACAATACACATGGTTCAGGGAAGCAAACATAAACAGGGGAAAGGGGAATTGGGGACAAGTAGTTCACATGTGAAAGCATATTTGCACACAAGTAGACATCAAAGAAAAGTATTACATGACTTAGATAGTTATAGCACATTCTATCATAAAGTGTTCATGCCAGGAGCTTAACAACATTAGATTGAGGGGTGCTAGGATTACATACTCTATTTGGGGGAGGGTTCAGGGTTACACAAGTACATACTTATAGTGTACTGGGGTCAGGGGGTAAGGTAGAATTGTAGTAAACAAGTAAGAGAAACAGTAGACATGCTGAAATACGGAAGAGGCAATCACATCAATGAACTAGTAAATAAGCATGCTAATTTCAAGGTAAATAGCAGAACCATAAGTAGAAGCATACGAGAAATAAAAGGAAGTGCAATACGAAAAAAAACATGTTGTTTTGGATGCTGTAAATTAAATAGAAGACATACCAGTCAAGAATGAAGGAATAGAACAGTAATGTGCAGGGAAGTAGAGTAATAGAATAGTAGTGTGTAGAGCAATAAAGCAGCAGAGAAAGTAGAGTTACTCAGTCTTGGATTTCAGCCGACTGAGTAGTAACTAATCAACAAGAGAAGCAAGAAAGTGTGTGTAGGAGAGTAAGAGAGAATTCAGAATAATGAATTTGTTTGTGTGTGTGTTGGTGTCTTATGCTAAAGAGAGTAGAGTATTTATAATTTTGAAAACGAGTGAAGAAATAAGGTAAGGAGTACTAGTCTAACATAATTATGGAAAGCAATATCAATTAAAGACCTGGACTCCCTTTAATTAGGGAGTCAAGTTCAAACGACTAATCAGAGTTAAATAAGGGAAATGAATCAACTATAAACTGATTTTACCCCAATAGGAGTAGTAAAAGCATGTAGAATATAATAAGGACCAAATACATAATATTTCAAGTAAGGAAAATATATACTGAATATTTGAAAAAATGTTTATGCATATAAATAAAGTAGAATACAATTTAGTTCTAAAAAATCAGTCAAAGAATCACGGATGAGACTAAAAATCACAAGGAATCAGTGCTAATTAAGGAAAACATCTCACGAATAAGGAAGTAATTCAAAAAGTCAGTACAAAATCTCTAAGGAGAACATATACAAAATCATCAATTCGAAGAGATGCACAGAATCATCAGTGTATTAGGTAAACAATGAATAATCAGACTTATTAAATACAAATAGGCACGAAAATCAGAGAAACCCTAAGCAAGGAATCATAGAAAAAGTAGAAGGTTGAAACCCTAACAACAAAATTAAGGCGAGAAGCATAGAACTCAGGGAAAATCCAGAAAAACATACAGATAAGAAAACATAGCAAATAACACGAACATAAACCCTAAAAATTGGGGTTTCATCAGAATAATTAGGGTAAAAGAGGAGACTTAAGCAAAACGTTTAAAAACATACTGGAAGTCATAGATTAGCACTAAAATCAGAAGACAAAGCGTTTTTAGAAACCCTAGTTCTTAAAATGAAGAATCATTTGAAAGCAAAGGGTTTTGAGAGAGAATAGGTGAAAACCTCAGAATAGACATAGATCCGTCACAGATCTAAAAAGATCGGACGATTTAAAGCTAGGGGTTTTAAGAAAAATCCCAAAAGGAGAAGAAGACTTAGATATTACCGGCGTTTGGCCGGAAAATGCAAGGGTCTTACTCGAATGGCCATAGGAGGCTGGAAAATATGGCATGAGACCGGAGATGGGAGTGTATTGCCTCAGGGTCACTTGAGAGCCTCCACCGGTGACACAGGCGTGAAAGGCGGAGCCATAAGGTCGAGGAGAGGTGAAACTCCATAGTTTCCGACAGGGGGGGAGGGGGAGAAGGGGAGACAAAGCTCAAAGGGGGGGGGGAGGTTCTAGAGAGAGTCTCAAAGAGAGAGAGACCGTTCAGTGTTACGAATGAAAGAGGGGAAATGAACGGGGGGAGGGGGGTAGTCTTTACGGGTTAATATGGTAAGTGTTGATCTAGGCAGTCGATTTGAATTAATCAACGGCTCAGATCAAAAGAGGGTTGGGCCGGGTATAGTTGAGGATTGGGCTGGGTAGTTAATTGGGTTAAAGGGTCCGGTTAATTAAGCTAAAATTAAAATTAAAAAGTGGCTAAATGTTAAATACCCATTAAAAATAGCTAAATAATTAATAAAAAATGGCTAATAGTTATATAAAAATAAAATTGATGCTAAACAGATAAATTAAGATGATTAATTAGTATTTAAAATACAAATAACTAATTATTGAGTAAAAATAGCACGAAATATATTATTAGGCTATAATTGCAAAGTTATTGCAATTATAGCCAAACAAGGCCAGTTTGGCTAATTTGTAAAATAATTAGGTCTTAATAGGACCAAAAAATAATATATTAATTCAAGAAGTATTTTTGAAATCATTTGTAATGTAATTTATAATGTAATTTATAATTAATTATTAAAGATAAATACTGGATAAATTAGAATAAATTAATAGAAATGTTGGAAAAATATGGAAAAATACCAATTGTTATAAAAACTTATTTTGAAGGTATATATGCAAGTTTAAAAATAATTTGAGGAAACATTGGGTATCAACAAGCCCGATACTCTAAAATGGACTTCTCGGGTGAAAAGACCTCCGGACGGCTTTAATCCAACTAGAACAACTTCAAAACACACATAAAACTTATAAGGAACTATTCCGAACAATAAAGTTTCGATCTTTACAAAAATATAAAAATCCACCAAAAAATCGACCCCTGGGCCCGCACCTCGGAACCCGTCAGATTTTACAAAATTCGAATACCCATTCCAATACGAGTTCAACCATACAAATTTTATCCAATTCCGATACCATTTGGTCCCTCAAATCACGATTTTTCATTTTAGAAATTTTCTTTCAAAACAAACATTTTCTTCAACTCAAAACACAAATTAAATGATGAAAATAAAGATAAAATCAAGGAATATGTTTAATTCTAGTTGAATAACACTTACCCAATCGAATTTCATGAAAAACCCATCAAACATCGCCAAAAACCGAGCTTTAGAAGTCAAAATGTGATAAAAATGGCTTAACCTTCTATTTTGAAGATTTATCATCTGCTCAGGTATTTAATGAATCGCGATCGCGAGAGGTTACATGCGATCGCGCAGAAGGAAAATGACCACTGTCCAAATTTTGTACTACGCGATCGCGAGGGCCAATACGCGATCGCAGAAAAGGAAAAAGGGAAACCTACGCGAACGCGAAGGGAAGCATGCGAACGCGCTGAGTAACGAGTACCAGTGCCTAAGGCCTGCTTTATACTATGCGAACGCAGAACAGAGGATGCGAACGCGATGAGGAATGGTATGGAGTCATGCGATCGCGAGTGCCTTTACCCAAACGCGAAGAAAGAAATTGAGGCAACCAGCAGAGACACACCGCGATCGCGAAAGTAGAACTGCGATCGCGATGAAGGACTTCAGACACCAGAATACATCAGTTCAAAAAGGGGAGAAAATGGCCCGTAGCCCATCCGAAACACACCCGAGACCCCGGGACCCCGTCTAAACAAAAAAACAAGTCCTATAACCTAACACGAACTCGCTCGAGGTTTCAAATCACATAAACAATGCCAAAACGATGAATCAAACCATAATTCAAGCTTATGAACTTTCAAATCTTCAAATATCAAAACTCGTGTCGAAACCTTTCAATTCAACCCAGAATGACGTGAAAATTTGCAGACAAGTCCCAATTAACATCTCGGAGCTGTTCTAACTCTCAGAATCGCATTTCGACCCCGATATCCCAAAAAGTCAAATGTGGTCAAACTTCTCCATTTTCCAAACTTCATATTTTCCAACTTTCGCCAAATTACCTTAAATTACTCTACGGACCTCCAAAATCAATTCCGGATGCGCGCCTAAGTCCAAAATCACTGTACAAAGCTGTTGACATTACACAAAACTCATTCCGAGGCCGTTTACACATAAGTCAAAATTCCGGTCAAATTCTACCGCTTAAACTTCCAAAACTGAAATCCTACTTCCAATTACCTTAATTACTCTACGGACCTCCAAAATCAATTCCGGATGCACGCAGGTCTATATACACAATGTGAATCTGTTCAAGACCTTACACCACGAACTGGAGCTTAAATTCTCAAAACGAGCGGTCGGGTCGTTACATAGTGGGAGGTTAATGGAGAAGAGTAGTGGGAGTAACTTCTTTAGGAGTTATAGACATCTACTAATATAGTTATAATATTTCATAACACACCCCCTTGGATGTCTGTAGATAACGTGCCTCGTTAAAACCTTACTAAGAAAAAACTTATGGGAAAAAATCTTAGTGAAGGAAAAATAGTACACATATCTTGTAATACACATTATTTGCTGCCTCATTAAAAACTTTGCAAGAAAAACCCAGCGAGATAATACCTTAGCCAAGGGAAAAAGAGTACATCGCGTATTTGTCTCCCCCTGATGAAAACATCACTTTATTTTCCGGAGACGACGAATTCCAAACTTGTATAACAACATCTATAATGTAGAGATAGTCAATGCCTTAGTGAATTATTCCGCCAAATTATCACTTGAACGAATTTGTTGAACATTTATTTCATCATTCTGTTGAAGATTGTATCTGACAAAGAACTATGATGAAGTATATGATTTATTGTGTCTCCTTCAATATATCCTTCTTTCAATTAAGATAAACAAATATCATCGCCCTCACTATTATTGGAATATGCTCTTCAAGGAAAAGCCACACATCTGTTGTGTGTTGAGCCACTTGTTTTATTAATTGAAAACGATTGTTTGAAGAACGAACTTCAGAAAATGCCTGCATTTGCATACCCAACAAAATCTTGACACTATTTGTTAGAATAGACAAATCTATACCAATGATTCTTTTTACAATATTATACTAATAGTATTCCAATATCTTCATATAGGAATAAAACTATATCTCATTAGCATATTGTTATACTCATGGTTCTAGCGAGATATATAGAGCACCAATTGCAATAGACACAAAAAATAAATCATATACGCCATGATTGCTCCAATTCACATAAAGATTTGTTGAAGCTTTATTTAATAAATTTCTTGGGAATCGTAATATGCTTCAGAACAGTTTAAATCCTTCAATTATTTTTATATACACATATCAAATTTACCAGGTATTGCTAGACTAAAATCTGAAAGCAACTGTATCCACCACAAGGGAACATTTCCATATAATCAATGACATGACATTTACGTAAAATCTTGTGTCAACCCCACTGCTTTATACTTCCAGGTGTTGGGACTATCAGCCCAAAACTTCACGTTTTCCAAGTGAAGTCAATCTTGATTGCATATTTTTCATTGACCAATAATTTATTTGTCAAAATTCTATGACAGATTTGAGCTCAAGATCCTCGTCAATATTAAAAATATTGAGCGCTACATTATATCAACAATATCATCGACGATCATTTTACATTGGTTCCAACATCACACAATAAAGACATAACTTAGCAAGATCTCATTATTTTCAGGTACCTGAGCTTCTTCCACGAGGTCTTATAAAGTGTCATGTCATGGTGCTCTTACAGAGCACTTGCCTCCTTAGTATGACCATCTTTATCATTTTCTCCTCTCCTTCTTCAAGGGGTTTTATATTTCGAACCGATTAGTCTATTACGCTTCATGCGTTTCATAGACTATGTCCATCATAGACTTTATTCTATTTGGAGCATTAGCAGCTGAAATATAACATTCAGCAAATGTGCCTGGCAATATTTCGAAAATGAATGATCACTTTCACTTCAAGTTCACATTTTCTTGTACGAGGATCAAGATTTATTCATAATAATTCATTTCACGTATCACTCTTTCAGCTTCCCATTTTCTCCCCCTAATGTTGGGATCACCAACACATTTCTCAACCTTCTTTGGGAATCCATCTTTGTGCATTGTGGTGGGTAATTAAATCATATAGCACGTCCATATTTCTATATGGAAGTTATTTGGTTCCTGACCCTGAACCAATTGTGACATGGAGAATTTTTCATATTTTGTTGACGGGATGCGTACAAGTGCTATTGTATATTAAATAATACACCTTATACCAAATTTCTATTTGGGAGTTTTGTTCTCACAACGAATGCTTTAACTATAATTGGAGGCATACAATTTCTACTAAATCAGCTTGGATTTAGACCAACATTATCAAGATAAATCATCATAATTTATATTTTGGAACTGTGCTCTAGTAGTTTGAGCAATCACCCTTGAAACATTCACACCGCAAGTTGACAACAAACGCACATGTGACCATACAATAGATGCATCTATTAAAATCATATAATAGTAAATAGTCCACATGGCAGGTGACTAGTCCCATGAATATATCAAATACAATCCCAACCCTAGCTGGTATAGTAATCAATTTGTCATGAGAACAAATCATACATGAGAATTCTCGAATAATCTCTTAATTCTTCAATATATGACAATGTTAATTCTCAATCATTTTTCGCATCATAATTGAACCAGGATGGCCAACCGGTCATGCCAACTAATATTCGTTTCATTAAACCTCTAGTTTACTTGTGGCATGTGATTCCTTCATCATGCTTATACATTTATAGTACAAATAGAAGAAACGTTGGGTAACCTTTCATATTTACCCAGTCTGTTATAGTAATATGAAGATAACCAATCTTCCTTTCATTTATAGTCTCGATATGCCAACCACTTTGGCTCATACATTTGAAACTCAAAAAGTTTCTTTTGAGACTTACTACACTATCAATGTCATGAACAATTTCATTCATCCGAGTAGTAATAAATAAGCTCTTCCAAAGTTCTTAATTGATTTTGTACTACAAGAATTTTTTCTCACCATCCATATGGTGAATGTCTCCTTCACCGAGAAAAAATAAATTATTATAGTCATGGTCAACCATCATAAGAAAAAATCATTTTTTGCTTTAATTTTACTTTTAATAACCTTTAATAAGGTATGTCAAAATATTTTTGGCGTATCACATGTACGCGACCAATGACATATTCATGTAACCATATAGTAATATTCATTATCTTTCTTTCTCTCAAACCTCCCGTAGAGGTGAGTTGTAGTATTTATTAAACCATGCATAAATACATTCTTATGCATAATTTGTATCACATATATATATTTTTACATTCACTTTTAGGAATGAGCATGCATTTACAATGCTTATCATAAGTCACATATTCAATGAATCGACTATAATCATGTGAATGTGTCTCGTATTAACAGACCACATTGATACATATTCCTTCACCTTTGAAGGATCATTTTGAGAACCCTTATTGGTTTCCTTTTTACAATTACCATAATGATGACTGTTATTATTTGATCTTTTGCACGCCACGTTCATTGGTCAACCATTTGTCTTTATTTAGACTTATTATGCACCGCTATCACATTCAATTATAGAGTGGAGAAAATCAAGTGAGACAAATTTCATGCTTTTCATGAAAAATATATTATTTTCTTTAGTCATCATCATATCATCAATATGGTGCATCGGGACTCAAACCCAATGCCTTACTCATTTAAAGGCATGTTAGGCCATAATGAGTTAGGACTCAAATCTAACTTGTATCATCATAGTGCACCAGGACTCAAACCCGATGTCTTACCCTTATACAATGGCATAATAAGTCTAAGTGGACTCACCCTTGAGCTTTTCATGATATACTACTTTCTAACAATCAATTATTTTTGCCTGAACATTAATAAAAGTTCACAATGATCTTTTCCACATGATCAAATATAAAGGGAATACAAAGTATCTTAGTTATACAAAATTTATTTTGACCACAATATAAATTTAAATTCTTATTATTTTTTAATATTAATAAGAAACCTTCTCAATAGTTAATAGTTCCATAATCTTGGCTTGCAAACTGTTGGAGCAGTACATATGGGAGATGATGTCAAGGCATCATAATGTGCTCTTGTTTGTCACTCGAAAGCAGGTACTCCATATGTATACATCTGCACAAATGAAACTAAATTGTTAAGTAACACAAATTAAACCAAGCCTTAAATATTGACGTAAGTTAATTGCAAAATTCATAGAAACTGAAAAATGATACTCCCTGTATAACAGAAGCAAACAAAACATTGATATAACATACGAACTGCCTTGATTTTCACAGGCTCAGCCAAATTGATTCAAGGTTGTCAGTCATTTATAATTCCATCATCAAATAAGTTATCTTTCCACTTGATTAGAGCTTCGTGCTGATAACGTGTCAAAAAACTAAACTCAAAGTAATAATAGGAAACAAGAAAATATACAACAATGTAGCGAGCAAGAGATGAGAGCTTCTTATTTCTTCAATATATTCAAGTATGTACAATATCACTTCATCCTCTATTTATAGTACTACATATAGGTATACAAAAGAATGTAATAAACATAACATTAAACATTTGAGATCATGGAGGAAGATCATAGGGAGGTTATGGAGGTAGGGGAGTTACAACCATAATGGTAAAGAATAGTTGGAGGGTAATGGACAAGAGTAGTGGGAGTAACTTCTTTAGGAGTTATAGACATCCACTAATATAGTTATAATATTTCATAACAATAACTTATGTAACATTGAAATCTCCCAAGTAGTATGGGTGAACCTTTGTAAGAATATAATTTATTAATTAAAGTGTTTGACATAATATGTTTCCCCTCCAATTCGGATAACAATTAAACTTATATTGTGGTTTTAAGGATATGTGATTTTGTCCAATACCAATTGATAAACAAGAAAGTAAATGGATGAATTAGACAATAAAATAAATCAAATCAATATGTAAGCAAAGCCTCGACCTCGATTTGAGATAGTCTCGAGGTGGAATATTAAGAACAGTAAATGATAAAGCAACTCTGATGAACAGTAAGTGAAATAGCCAGAAAGTAACGAGTGTATAAATTATTATCAATGAATAATGATGCTTACAAATGAACGAAATTCCTCTTTATATAATAGAGGAGTCCTAAATAACGTACACTTCTAATTATAGTAGGAAATCATATTAACAACTGATTAACCGCCATAGATAGATCCGTCCTGAGATTTATGCCACGTCTTCGACCAATCGCGAATATCTCGCCCTTTTTGTTATAAAGCTATGCCGTTGTTATTCGGAGTCTGTCCCTTTCTGTCCTCGATTGATGTCGACCTCAATCTGAAAATAGGCTTCGATTTAGGACCCGAAGTGCTATCTCTTTGACGTGCCATTTCTATCTCGACCAAATAGTGAAATAGGGTATCTCCGATTTCCACTGTATACAGATAGTCCCCTCATTTCTTAGAGTAAAATGATAAGAAACGATTTGAGCCTAAATTTTCTAAAGTCCTAGATAGTGATGTCATCCTTGTGACATAAGAAATGGAGGTTACCGAAACATCTCATCGATATAGTTTCCCAAACCATTAATGCTTGTTAGTGGATGGTTGGCCACTAGCACCACAGAACCATCGCTGTAACTCTATAAATAAAGACTCTTTTGTTGAATCTAACTTTTACTTTAACCTTCATCAAATTTTTTATGTTTCTCAAACTTTCTCCATCTCTTCTCTTTCATCACCCGTTGAGTCAGCTTTGTTAGTCTCAAAACACCAAGTTCCACCTTTTTCCACCTCTTTCTACCTAAATCCATGGCGAAAACCTCCAAAACCGTTCCTTAAAAGGAGAAAACTTCCTCCTCTTCTTCCCGGCGTGCCGATGACAAAACACCAGTGGAAACGCTCCCCCATGAGTACGTTCCCGGCCCTTGTGTCTTAAAACTGGCTTCAAGGTCGAGAACCCTCCATCTGTCCCTGGCCGATGTGATCACGTGTCGAGATATAACTGCTCGATAACAACGGGGTATCTCGAGGATGTGAAAAGAGATTATAATTGGGGGGCCGAAGTCGTGGTATAGATCCCCACTTCCGAAGAGAGTATTATTACCCATGTGGAGGGGTTCCTAAGTCTTTACACTTACCCCTTCACATTGGGTCCTCTTGACCTAGTGATCATAGACTTCTGCAAGAGGTACCAGGTTACCCTCGGCCAAGTCCATCCCTCCTTTTAGCGCATTGTAATCATGCTCCGGTTCTTTTCTAGCAAGATCGAGGGGCTGCCTTTCACCCTCAACCATCTCATGAGGCTATATCGACCCCGACTCTTTCGAGGGTTGATCAAGCTTCAACACCGAGCCACCAAGGATTTGTTCTCGAGTCTCGATGAGGAAAAGGACTGGGGTTGGATGAGCCAGTTTGTTTGGGCGAGGACCTGTGACCTCATCCAAAAGGAAAAACTATCGTTCCCCGAGAAGTGGAACATCTTACCTATCAGTCTTCATATTCCCGTTTTTTCTTTATGTAATGTTTTTGTTTGTCATGAAGTGGTCGCCTGGATGCCTCGAGCGGTTCCTAACCTCGAGGACTGGGTTCGGCAGTTGGCCTCGACTTCCTCCTATGCCGAGCATTGCTGGCGTGACTTGGAAAAGGGAAAATGGGAGGAAAAATATCACGGTAAGTGTTGTTTCCTTATTTCTGAGGCACTTCTCATATTTCTTTTTTTCACCAAGTTTATTTTCATAGAGGCCTGAATAAGGACGCGATCTTGAGGCCCCCGAGTGTCGAGGAGGAGGCCAAGTCCCTGATTCCGAAGCCGAGGAAAGATAACAAGAGGAAGAGGTCTCGGAGTCCGAGGACCCCCAACCTAAAAAGGCTCCAGCTCGAAGACGCTGGGGAAATGTCATCCCTCTGACTGTAGAGTCGGTCCAACAGCTAAGGAAAGAAGAAGAAGATGATGGCGATGACTCGGCGCTAGTGATTTGAGTAAGGAAGCTTGCCGAGGCCGCCAAACCTTCAAAGTGGGAGGTGATTGTCGAAACCCGGCCTCGTGATGAGGAGGCCTCGAAGAAAGATTTGGGAAAAGCCACAGAATCATTCGAAGTTGAGATTGTACCTCGACCAGCAACAAACATATGGGAAGGAGCCGGTTCTAAGACCCCCAAGGCTGAACAGAGCGCCCGAGTGACTCTCTCGGGGCTGTGACAGTAGGTCACTCTCCTTCTCTACCGGCCTTTTCCGAGGAGGCTATAGGGGATGCTCGGGCTCTAAGGACCCCTGACATAAGCGGAGTCCCTAGTGAAGAGGATCCCTTTCGTGATTGCTTTACTGGGGTCGATGATGCCGTTGATCTCAATGATGCGTCTACCCTCTTCGAAGAGGCCCAACTCCTTTTATCTCGAGTAAGTGCTAATCTTCGTTGTTGCAATTATCTTTTCCTTTTTCTTCCTTAAACCTAACTTATATCTTACTTCTCATATAGTCTTTTACCAAGTATCGGGAGGACCTGAGCCAATGTGAGGCCGAGCTCCAGAAGACCTCGGAGGAGAGGAATGCTTTAAAGCTCCTTTGCGGGCAAAAGGATGAAGAGCTCAGGGACCTTCGAGCAGACTTGGCCAAGGCTCGTAAGAAAGAGACATAGATGAACGAGCATGTAAATGTCCTTTTGAAAAAATACAGACTTGATCCAAGGGTGGAGGCTAACACTTCGATGTCTCAGTTGCAGCAAAAATTGAGAGAATGGAGCTGTTCGAGGGAGAAGTTGATCAAGTTAAAGCTGGCTGCCATCGGTTGAAGGAAGGCATGGACCGCCTTGCTGCAGAAAAGGAGGATGCCTTGTCCCCACTATCATCGGCCAGAGTTCAACTTCGGAATGTTGGGGAGAAAAGTTTGGTCATGGCAAAAAGAATCGAAGAGCTCGAAGCCTGACTTGCTAAGGCCGAAGCCGAGGTTGAAAAGGCAAAGGCCCAAGCTAACAAACCAATAGCCGTATACTTGGATGATGCCGAGGCTGCTCAAACCCCACTGAGGAGGCCACCGATCGAGCGCGATGGAGTACTGATCTGGCTAAGTGCCAATCCCGGAGGGAGACCCTTGAGGAAATTCATGCTCGAGGTTTTGACCTCTCCGAGGAGATAGCTCAAGCTAAGGTGCTCGAAGCCGACACCAGGTTGCTTTCCTCCTCCTATGATGATGAAGGCAGCCAAGGCGAGTCTGATAATGGCGGGGGGCCCGAAGAAGAAGAAACTACCCCCGAGGGAGAAGTCGACCCCGAGCATAGTAAGGATTTTATTTTTCCTTTTCTTTTTTATAAGACCTTCTTCGGTCATTTGTACATAAACATATATATAAAGAAATAGTTCTTTTGATTTTCTTCTCAAATTTTGTCTTCAGACTTCTTTTGTGCGTTGTAGAAATTTTAGCACATTTTTATGCTTTAAACAATATGTTCTAGACTTTTGTCTTAAATGACCGGATCGAAGCCATAATAGTAATACTGCTTTTATAGTCGAGTTCAAGTAAAACTTGAACCCAAAACAATAGAACCCTTAGGTTTGTATTGAATGACAATGAATCCTCGATCTGTAGTCGAGTATGTTTTTATTCAAACTTGAGATAATGGAACCCTTAGTTTTGAATAGAGTGAGAACGTGTTCTCGAACTCAAAGTGTATTGGCCCTTAGGCTCTTTGAATTGGGCTTATATGGCCGTAAAAGAAGTGCTTTTTTCCCTTTTCCAACTTAAAGACTTTGTAAAGTTTTGTTATGCCTTAGCATGTATTTTTTACCCATTGGGTTTTTAGGGTTCGATATTGATCGAAACCTCTTTACCTTTTGCGCCTTAGCACAAATTTGTACTTAGAATAATTGGATACCTCTTAAGGTTTTTCTAGGGATGATATTGTCGAAGCCCTTTGGTTATTTTTCAGAGGGTAGCCTTTTTGAACCGGTTTCCAAAGAATTTGAAGGCCAGTTTTATTGCGGGATTCGGACGTCTCCGAGCCGGGTTAATTTGGCCATAGACTTTGGGTACGCCTCTTGGGCTTATTTCTCGATACCACTTCAAACTTTTTCGAACTGTTAATCCTCGAGAATGATGGCAGTCCCCGAGTAGGGGGTCAATTATTCGAGGTGCAGTTGCATTTTTTCCCTTGAGCCATTTTTCATAGAATATCATAAGTATGTAGCTTGTAAAGTAGAAACTATTTGTTGAGGCACCAGATATTTGATAAGGAAAAATATTTTTTTGAATAATTCATTCGACCATTTGGCCCATTACAAATTTTTTCCTACCGAGGCAATTTTCTCACGAAGTATTTTCCTTGAAAATAAAACATCTGAGGGTGATGCCCCCCAATATTCGAGGTTGATTGTAAGGATATCTCAGATACTCTAAGTCAACACGAACAATGGTTGCCTCGTTAAAAACCTTGCCAAAAAACCCATTTGGGATAAAAATTGGTCGAAGGGATAAAAAGTGCAACGCGTGCTTTTGGTTCCTAATATCTTTCTGCTCGATGATAACTCCGATATTTTTCTCGAATACTTGTAAATAAGTTAGCTTAAAATGTAAATGAAAAAGGAGAAGGTCATACCTTAACAGTAATATCTCTTGAGGAGTGAGATGTCCCAGCTTGTAAGATCCTTTTCCTACGATATCGAGGACTTGGCAGGGTCCTTCCCTATTTTGGATGAGTTTACTTTCAATAAGATCTCAAGTGTTGATGGTGACTTTCCTCAAGACTAAGTCCTCGATTCTGAAGTGGCGAAGGTTGGTTCTCCGACTATAATATCTCTCGATGCGTTGTTTTTGCGCAGCCATCCGAATGCGGGTGGCTTCTCATTTTTCATCCAATAGTTTGAGGCTAGTGTCATAGCCTCGTGATTTGATTCTTCCGTTGTATGTCAAAATCTGGCGCTGGGTTCTCCGACTTCGACTGGAATCAGCGCTTCAGAGGCATATGCTAAGGAAAACGGGGTTGCCCTCATACCAGACTTCGATGTTGTTCGATATGCCCAAAGCACTTCGGGTAGGATTTCTCTCCACTTTTCCTTGTGTCATTCAACCTTTTCTTCATATTCTGAATGATAGTTTTGTTCGTTGACTCGACTTGTCAATTCCAAATTTGATGTACGGTGTTGATAAGATGATTTTTATTTTATGCTCTTCGAGAAACTTTGTTACCTTGTTTCTGATGAATTGCTTTCCGTTGTCGCATACAATTTTGACAAGTATCCCGAATTAGCATATGATGTGAGCCCAGATGAAGTCTATAACTTCTTTTTCTCTGACTTTCTCAAAGGCCTGTCTTCAACCCATTTAGAAAAATAATCAGCCATAAACAAAATGAATTTAGCTTTACCTGGAGCCGATGACAGAGGGACGACGATATCCATCCCCCATTTCATAAATGGCTACGGGGATAGGACCAAGTGAAGTTGTTCTCCGGGCTGGTAAATCATTGGTGCATACCTTTGACACTTATCACATTTTCAAACAAACACCTTAGTTTCCTTTTCCATAGTATCCTGCTCCGAAGATTTTGTGAACTAATGATTCGGCAACAGAGTTGTTCCCACAAGTACCTTCGTGAATTTCTCGTAGGACATAAACGGTGTTTCCTACTCCCAAGCATACCGCTAACGCTCTGTCGAACGTTCTTCTGTACAATGTTCCATCTCCAGTCAGGGTGAACCGAGCAACTTTTGTTTGCCGGACCCTCGATTCTTTAGGGTCCGATGGGAGCTTTCCATTTTTCAACTACTCAATATATTTATTCCTCCAATCCCAAGTTAAGCTTGTGGAGTTTATCTCAGCGTGACCTTCTTCGAACACGGATCTCGAGGGTTAAACGACAGTCCCCGAGCTAATTTCGTTGTCCTCGACTGATGGCCCCAAATTTGCAAGAGCATCGGCTTCATTGTTCTGCTCTCGAGGTACATGCTGCAAAGTCCATTCTTTAAAATGGTGCAAAGTCACCTGCAACTTGTCCAAATACCTTTGCATTCTATCCTCTCGGATCTCGAAGGTCTTGTTTACTTGGTTTACTACCAGTAGGGAGTCGCACTTGGCTTTAATAACTTCCGCACCCAAGCTTTTAGCTAATTCGGGACCTGCAATCATGGTCTCGTACTCGGCCTCATTGTTAGTCAACTTAGAATTTTTCATGGATTGTCTAATAGTATTGCCCGTGGGAGGCTTCAAAATGATGCCTAACCCAGACCCCTTCACATTCGAAACGCCGTATGTGAAAAGGGTCCACCCCCGATGATGTACTCTATTTTAACAGAACTTCCTTTTTAACTTCGGGTACGAGGGTCGGCGTGAAGTCGTCCACAAAGTCTGCCAAAATTGAGAGTTGATGTTTGTTTGGGGTTGATATTCGATGTCGTACCCACTGAGTTCGACGACCCATTTGTCCAATCGGCTAGATAGTTTGAGCTTGTGCAAAACATTATGAAGCATGTAAGTAGTTAATACACATATGGTGTGACATTGAAAATATGGTTTTAGCTTCCTAGAGGCGCTTATTAGAGCAAGTACTAATTTCTCAAAGTGGGGATATCTAGTTTCTGCTTCTCCTAGAGTTTGACTTATGTAATAAACAGGACATTGCGTACCTTGCTCTTCTTGAACTAGGACACCACTTAGCGTGATTTCTGAGACAACCAAGTACAAGTAGAGCTTTTCATCTGCCTTTGGTGTGATGACCCAAAAAGTCATCTTATGTAAATTTAATTATGACTGTGTTTAGAGGCCCCGAAAGCCTCCGTTAATCTCACCTCGATGTGTGTGCGCAGCCCGGGCGCATATCCGGGAAGCCTTTGTGTGGAAACTTGATAAAGAGTTGAGTTTATGATAATTAATTGAATAAAGTTGACTTTGGTCAACATTTTTGGTAAACAGACTCGGACCCGTAATCTGGCGGTCCCGGAAGGTCCGTAGGAAAATATGGGACTTGGGCGTATGCCCAGAATCAAATTCTGAAGACCCAAGTCCGAGAAATGAATTTTTAAAGAAAATTGCTTTCTGAAAATAATAAAGGCTTATGAAAATAAACCTCTATGTGAAACCTGTGTTTCCGGGCCCGTATTATGGTTTCGGAGCCCGGAACATGTTCAATATGTTTTATTTAAGTTATCTATGAAATTTGGTAAGGAACAGACTTGATTTGACGGGTTTCGGATCCAAAATGGGAAATTCAAAGTTAATGAAGTTTTGAGGATTTTCATAGAATTTGAAATTTGGTTTGGAACGTAATTTTTATGTTATCGAGGTCCGAATGTGATTCCGAGACCGGGAATGGTTCTGCTATGTCATTTATGGCTTGTCCGCAAAATTTGATGTCATTCCGAGTTGTATAGGTCGTTCTGGCGCATGTTTATAGAAATCAAGAACTCAAAGTTTCTTAAGTTATAGTTTTAGGGGATTTCGGGTGTGATTTTGAGTTTTAACGTTGTTTTGAGTGTTCCGTGGGCTCGATCAAGTTTGTATAATGATTTGGGACTTGTGGGTATTTTTGGAAAGGGGCTCGGGTGGGCCCAGGTGCCTCCCGGACCCCCGACAGGGCTAAAAACCAGCTAAAACAACTGCTGGTGCAACTGTTGCTGGTGTGACCGCAGGTGCGGTTGCCCAGCCGCAGGTGCGGGACCGGTCCTGCGGTCCCAGCCTCACAGGTGCGGAAGTTCCGCATGTGCGGTTCTTTTTCTGCAGGTGCGGGACCGCAGGTGCAACCCCCAACTCCGCAGGTGCAAACCTAACTCCCCCGGCCCTTTTCCGCAGGTGCGACCATTTCTTCGCAGGTGCGGGACCGCAGGTGCGGTCCCAGGGTCGCAGGTGCCGAAACCCCTGTAGGCAGACTCTTTTTAAAGTGACAAACTCGGGGATTTCTTCATTCCCTTCATACCAAAAACCCCATTAGAGACTTGTGAGCTTGGGAGGAGCACATCGCGACCTAGCTACTGTTAAGGTAAGTTGATTCCTTCCTAATACTAGTTTCATGCATGCATAATTAATGGGATTACCTACTAAATTAATGGAAAATAAAGAATTGGGTAGTGAATTTAGGGTTCTTGAAACATTGGCGTATTGTCCGTTTAATGCTATGAATTCAAGTAGAAACTTCATGTTAATGATCCTTAGGCTATGGGTGAGTGATTCCTCAGAGAATTTTCGGGATTCGAGCATGCGGGCCCGGGGTCGAATTTTAGTATTTTTGGAAGAATAGTAGAAAATGTATAATTAGGCTTTGGAATTGGTTTATTGAGTATTTATTGATGTTAATAAATCCATTATGTCTAGATATTATCGATTCAGAGTTGGATTCAAGAGAAAAGGCTGTGATTGAGGCTTGACTTGCATTTTTGATCTGAGGTAAGTGTTTGGCCTAACCTTAGCTTGAGGGAATTGGTATAGAGTCTTATTTGCTATGTGTAATTCATGTCCAACGTATAGGTGAGGTGACGGGTTCCTATATGTTGTGGTCACGCATGCCCGTAGGTCAAACGTGATGAATCATACCGTATTCTTAATATTCTCTGTACTATGAGTTATTGGTGACTTAGAAGTGATACCTTGATGTGGTTTTATGACATGGGGAGTTATTGTGTTATTTGTTTCAGTTGAGGCTTTTACTGTTGAAATTGTATTCTGATGTGAGGTTGGTTATAGCTGAGTTCTTTGCCGGGACGATAGAATTTTATTGAGTATTTCCATACACTTGAGATTTCTTATTGTTGATGTTCACATTATATTGTTGCTTTTATATTATTTTATCGCACGAGGGGACATGCCGTGCTGCTTTTTTATTATTTATCACACGAGGGGACATGCCGTGTTGATCGTTATTATTTATCACACGAGGGGACATGCCGTGTTGATCATTTATTATTTATCGCACGAGGGGACATGCCGTGTTGATCGTTTATTATTTATCGCAGGAGGGGACATGCCGTGCCGATTGTTTGTTATTTATCACACGAGGGGACATGCCGTGTTGATCGTTATTATTTATCACACAGGGGACATGCCGTGTTGATCATTTATTATTTATCGCACGAGGGGACATGCTGTGCCGATTGCTTATTATTTATCACACGAGGGGACATGCCGTGTTGATTATTTTTTTTATTTATCGCACGAGGGGACATGTCGTGCTGATTGTTTATTATTTATCACACGAAGGGACATGCCGTGTTGATCGTTGATTATTTATTGCACGAGAGGACATTCCGTGCCGAGAGATTGCGGGATTATGCATGAGGGGACATTCCGTGCCGAGAGATTGCGGGATTATGCACGAGGGGAGATGCCATGCCTTTTGCTGTTCATTATCTTTTCAGAGAAGTTAAATTCCTGCTTTTACTTTTACATTTCAGTTATTACCCTATTCTACTGTGCTAGCATTTTGT
This sequence comes from Nicotiana undulata, assembly GCA_005239495.1. Classification (NCBI taxonomy): domain Eukaryota; kingdom Viridiplantae; phylum Streptophyta; class Magnoliopsida; order Solanales; family Solanaceae; genus Nicotiana; species Nicotiana undulata. The sequence continues at coordinate 21,279 of ML295149.1, forward strand.
TGCCCTTTTTACCCCAACATGTTCTCCCCGTATCCGTATTACTTGCTTATTTCCGTCAATATTTTCCTGTTATTATATAGAATTACACAGGTACATTTATTGTTGTCGGTCCTAGCCTCGTCACTACTTCGTCGAGGTTAGGCTCGGCACTTACTCAGTACACGGGGTCGGTTGTACTGATGCTACACCTACACTTCTTTATGTTGTGCAGACTACGCAGCCGGACCCCGTGGTCAATGACGATCGGAGCATTCCATCAGGTCATACAGGAGACATCGAGGTAGACCCGCAGACGTTCGTGGGCCTTGGCGTCACCTTCTACCCTTCACTTTTAGCTCTGTCTTATCTTATAGTTTTCAAAGACACTCATATGTACATATTTCAGACCGTTGTATTTAGTAATCTCTTAGACAGTTCGTGAGTATGTGATACCAGTTCTGGGTTATATGTTTGGGTTTTACTTCGAAGCTTGCTATGTTATTTCTTGTAATTTGTTAACTTTCATGTTGTTAACTATAGCTGCCCTTGTCATCCTGTTCATGTTAGTTGTTAATGATATTTATTTAGTTCAAACGTTGGCTTGTCTAGCGGCTTCAACGTGAGATGCAGTCATGACCCGAAGGTGGGATTTCGGGTCGTGACAAGTTGGTATCAGAGCTCTAGGTTGCTTAGGTCTCACAACTCACAAACAACTTGGTAGAGTCTGAGGGATCGGTACGGAGACGTCTGTACTTATCCCCCAGAGGCTGCAAAGTTAGGAATAACTTCACATCTTTCATTCTCTGTCGTGCCAGTTGAATTCTGAATACTAATTGAGTCTCTATTTTACTCTCTCGCAGATGGCGAGAACGAGCGCTTCCTCATCAACCGATCGGCAGCCTGATCCTCCTATTACAGCTCCTACGAGGGGCCGAGGCCGAGGCCGCGCTAGAGGCCGAGGCAGAGCTAGAGCAGCAGCTCCAGTTGAGGACCCACAGGCAGACTTTGCCGGTGAGGTTCCTACTCAGATAGTCCCTGTTGGACCAGCTCAGGTCCCAGAGGGGTTCATTGCTACCCCGGTGCTTCAAGACGCTCTAGTCCCCTTGGTGGGACTTATGGATAGCGTGGCTCAGGACGGTTTTCTTCCTACTGCCCCAGCTGGTTCTCAGGCTGGGGGAGGGACCCAAACTCCTGTTATTCATACCCAGAGCAGGTTGCCACTTAGTTTCAGACTTCAGCACCTCAGACAACTGGAGTAGCTCAGCCGGGTATTATGGCACCGGCCATCGAGGGTGCAGTTATGTCAGCAGATGCTCTATGGAGACTAGATCGGTTCACCAAGTTATTCACTACTACATTTGCTGGTGCACCATCAGAGGATCCCCATGATTATTTAGACAGCTGTCATGAGGTTCTTCAGAACATGGGCGTTATGGAGTCCAATGGAGTTGACTTTGCTACTTTTCGGTTGTCTGGCGCAGCCAAGACTTGGTGGAGAGACTATTGCCTGACCAGACCAGCCGAGTCTGCAACATTGACTTGGGCTGAGTTTTCCGAGCTATTCTTGGGGAAGTTTCTTCCCATTACTCAGCGAGAGGATCTTCGGAGGCAGTTTGAGCGCCTCCAGCAGGGATCTATGTCTGTCACTCAGTACAATACCAGGTTCATCACTCTAGCCAAGCATGCACTTATGATACTTCCCACTGATCGGGAGAGGGTTCGGAGATTTATTGAGGGTTTGGCCCAGCCTATCAGACTTCAGATGGCCAGGGAGACGGGTACTAATATCACTTTTCAGGATGCAGCCGTATGTGGCCAGACGCATTGAGATGGTATTATCCCAGGGTGGTGGTCAGGGATCCGACAAAAGACCTCGTCATTTCGGCCGATTTAGTGGTGCCTCATCCGGAGGCAGAGATTCATTTGGTAGAGTTCATCCCCCTAGGCCTTATCAGTCAGCACTCCAGGTATCCCGCAATGCGTCATCGGCTCCCATCAGCGCGCCGATTCAGATCCTTCAGGGTAGTCAGGGACAGTTCAAAGGTCAGTATTCCCAGCAGCCTAGGGCTTGCTACACTTGCGGTGGTATAGGGCATATTTCCAAGTTCTGCCCTCGAGGTTTTGCTGGCTCTCTGTATCAGGGTTCCCGTGCCATGGTTCCCGTATCAGGTGCACCCTCGCCCCCTCAGCCAGCTAGGGGTGGTCGTGGTGCCAGAGGTGGAGGTCAGACTCATAGAGGTGGAGGGCAGGTCATGAGAGGTAGGGGTTAGCCCGTAGCAGGTAGACCCAGAGATGTTCAGGTTGGAGGGGCTCCGCACCGTTGCTATGCTATTCCGGCCAGGCTTGAGGTTGAGGCTTCCGACGCAATTATCACAGGTACGGTATCAGTTTGCAGCCGAGATGCTTCGGTGTTATTCGATCCGGGTTCTACTTACTCTTATGTGTCATCATATTTTGCCCCTTATTTGAGCATGCCCCGTGATTCCCTAAGTGCTCTTGTATATGTGTCTACCCCGGTGGGTGATTCTATGGTGGTAGATCGAGTCTACCGTGCTTTCTTAGTAGTTATTGGTGGTATGGAGACCCAGGTTGATCTTTTACTTCTGGATATGGTGGACTTTGATGTTATATTGGGGATGGATTGGCTATCTCCCTATCATGCTATTATGGATTGTCATGCCAAGACAGTGACCTTGGCCTTGCCAGGTGTTCCTTGTTTGGAGTGGAGAGGGACTCCTAGCCATTCTTCGGGCAGAGTTATTTCTTATATGAAGGCTCGACGTATGGTCGAGAAGGGTTGTTTGGCCTATTTGGCCTATGTTCATGATTCTAGTGATGAGGTTCCTTCTATGGAGTTTGTGCTTGTGGTTCGTGAGTTCTCAGAGGTTTTCCCTGCTGACCTGCCGGGTATGCCACCCGATAGGGATATTGACTTTTTTATCGAGGTGGCTCAGGGCACTCAGCCCATTTCTATTCCTCCATATCGTATGGCCCCGCCAGAGTTGAAGGAATTGAAGGACCAGTTGCAGGGCTTGTTGAATAAAGGCTTCATTAAGCCTAGTGTTTCTCCTTGGGGTGCTCCAGTGTTATTCGTTAAGAAGAAAGATGGCTCAATGAGGATGTGTATCGACTACCGGCAGCTGAATAAGGTTACTATCAAGAACAAGTATCCTCTGCCGAGGATTGATGATCTATTTGACCAACTTCAGGGTGCTACAGTTTTTTCCAAGATAGACTTGAGATCTGGTTACCATAAGCTGAGGATTAGGACGTCTGATGTACCTAAGACGACCTTTCACACTCGTTATGGGCATTATGAGTTCTTGGTGATGTCATTCGGGTTGACAAATGCCCCGCTGCTTTTATGGAGTTGATGAACCGAGTGTTCATGCCTTATTTGGACTCGTTCGTTATTGTTTTCATTGATGATATATTGATATACTCTCGCAGTCGAGAGGAGCATGAGCAGCACCTTAGAGTCGTCCTCCAGACTCTGAGGGATAGTCAGTTGTATGCCAAATTTTCTAAGTGTGAGTTCTGGTTTAGTTTGGTGGCATTTCTGGGCCATGTTGTGTCGGCAGAGGGTATTCAGGTGGATCCCAAGAAGATTTCGGTAGTCAGAGATTGGCCTAGGCCCATTTCAGCTACAGAGATTCGGAGTTTCTTGGGCTTAGCAAGTTATTATCGCCGATTTGTAGAGGGTTTTTCATCTATCGCAGCCCTGATGACCAGGTTGACCCAAAAGTGTGCCCAGTTCAGGTGGTAGGATGAGTGTGAGGCGAGCTTTCAGAAGCTCAAGACAGCTTTGACCACGACACCGGTGTTAGTTTTGCCCACAGGTTCAGGGCCGTATACTATGTATTGTGATGCTTCACGACTTGGGNGTGGTGTGCCTTGTGAGGTGTTTACTGATCACAAGAGTTTGCAACACTTGTTTAAGCAAAAGGAGTTGAATATGAGGCAGAGAAGGTGGTTAGAGTTGCTGAAGGATTATGATATTACTATTCTCTATCGTCGGGGAAAGGCAAATGTGGTGGCCGATGCTTTGAGCCGGAAGTCAGTCAACATGGGTAGTTTGGCTTATCTATCAGTTGGAGAGCGACCTTTGGCCTTGGATGTTCAAGCGTTAGCCAATCGATTTGTTAGGTTGGAGGTTTCTGAGGGTGGTAGTGTTTTGGCCCATACCGTTGCTCGTTCTTCATTGTATGATCGTATTCGTGCCAGGCAGTATGATGATCGTCATTTGTGTGCTCTTAGAGATGTGGTTCGGAACGGACGTGCCAAGAAGGTCACAGTTGATTCAGAGGGAGTTTTGAGATTGCAGGGTCGTATATGTGTTCCTGATGTTGATGGCATTCGTGAGCTAATATTGTAGGTGGCCCATGGTTCTTGGTATTCCATTCATCCGGGCGCCGCAAAGATGTACTAGGACTTGCAGTAGCATTATTGGTGGCGTAGAATGAAGAAGGATATTATGGCTTATGTAGCTCGGTGCTTGAATTGTCAGCATGTTAAGTATGAGCACCAGAGACCCGGTGGTTTGATGCAGCAGATTCAACTTCCCGAGTGGAAGTGGGAGCGTATCACGATGGATTTTGTAGTTGGACTTCCACGGACTCAGAGGATGGTTGATGCAGTATGGGTTGTGGTGGATAGGCTGACCAAGTCAGCACATTTCATTCCGGTGGCGGTTTCATCTTCAGCAGAGAAGTTAGCTCAGATCTATATGAGAGAGATTGTCAGATTGCACGGTGTGCCCTTATCTATCATATCAGACCGAGGTACTCAATTTACCTCCCATTTATGGAGAGTATTTCAGTGAGAGTTGGGCACACAGATTGAGTTGAGCACATCATTTCATCCTTAGACGGACGGACAGTCCGAGCGTACTATTCAGATTTTGGAGGATATGTTGCGAGCTTGTGTTATTAACTTTGGTGGTTCATGGGATCAGTTCCTACCTTTAGCAGAGTTTGCCTACAACAACAGTCACCAGTCGAGCATTTAGATGGCTCTGTATGAGGCGTTGTATGGTAGGCGATGTCGGTCTCCAATCAGATGGTTTAAGCCCGGAGATGCTAGGTTATTGGGTTCTGAGTTAGTCCAGGATGCCTTGGATAAGGTGAAGATTATTCAGTATAGGCTTCGTACAACTCAGTCCATGCAAAAGAGTTATGCATATCGTAGAGTTCGAGATCTGGCTTTCATGGTAGGAGACCAGGTGTTCCTTCGAGTGTCGCCTATGAAGGGCGTGATGAGATTCGGAAAGAAGGGCAAGTTGAGCCCTAGGTATATTTGTCCATTTGACATTTTGGATAAGGTCAGAGAGGTGGCCTACAGACTTGCCTTGCCACCGCATTTATCAGCAGTGCATCCAGTGTTTCATGTATCCATGCTCCGGAGGTATATTGCAGATCCATCTCATGTTCTGGACTTCAGCGGTGTCCAGTTGGACAAGGATATGACTTATGAGGAGGAGCCGATTGCTATATTACATAGGCAGGTTATCCAGTTGAGGTCGAAGAGTTATCCTTCAGTTCGTGTTTAGTGGAGAGGTCAACCTGTTGAGGCAGCAACATGGGAGTCCGAGTCCGATATGCGGAGCCGATATCCCCACCTTCTCCCTGATTCAGGCACCCTTCTATGTCCGTTTGAGGACGAACGTTTGTTTTAGAGGTGGAGATTGTGATGACCCAAAAGATCATATTATGAAAATTTAATTATGACTATGTTCAGAGGCCCCGAAAGCCTCCGTTAATCTCACCTCGATGTGTGTGCGCAGCCCGAGCGCGTAGCCGGGAAGCCTTTGTGTGGAAACTTGATAAAGAGTTTAATTTATAATAATTAATTGAATAAAGTTGACTTGGTCAGCATTTTTGGTAAACGGACCCAGACCCGTAATCTGGCGGTCCCGGAAGGTCCGTAGGAAAATATGGGACTTGGGCGTATGCCCGGAGTCGAATTCCGAGAACCCAAGTCCGAGAAATGAATTTTTAAAGAAAATTGCTTTCTGAAAATAATAAAGCTTATGAAAATGAACCTCGATGTGAAACCTGTGTTGTCGGGCCCGTATTCTGGTCCCGGAGCCCGGAACAGGTCAATATGTTTTATTTAAGTTATCTGTGAAATTTGGTAAGGAACAGACTTGATTTGACGGGTTTCGGATCCAAAATGGGAAATTCAGAGTTAATGAAGTTTTGAGGATTCTCATAGAATTTGAAATTTGGTTTGGAACATGATTTTTATGTTATCGAGGTTCGAATGTGATTCCGAGACTGGCAATGGTTCCGTTATGTCATTTATGGCTTGTCCACAAAATTTGATGTCATTTCGAGTCGTATAGGTCGGTCTGGCGCATGTTTATAGAAATCAAGAACTCGAAGTTTCTTAAGTTATGGTTTTTGGGGTTTTTTGGTGTGATTTTGAGTTTTACCCTTGTTTTAAGTGTTCCGTGAGCTCGAGCAAGTCTTTATAATGATTTGGGACTTGTGGGTATTTTTGGACGGGGGCTCGGGTTGGCCCAGGTGCCTCCCAGACCCCCGACGGGGCTAAAAACTAGCTAAAACAACTGCTGGTGCAACAGTTGCTGGTGTGACCGCAGGTGCGGTTGCCCAGCCGCAGGTGCGGGACCGCAGGTGCGGCCCCCACCTCCGCAGGTGCGAACCCAGCTCCCACAGCCCTTTTTCGCAGGTGCGGGACCGCAGGTGCGGTCCCAGGGTCGCAAGTGCGGAAACCCCTGTAGGCAGACTGTTTTTAAAGTGCCAAACTCGGGATTTCTTCATTCCCTTCATACCAAAAGTCCCATTAGAGACTTGTGAGCTTGGGAGGAGCACACCAAAACCTAGCTACTGTTAAGGTAAGTTGATTCCTTCCTAATACTAGTTTCATGCATGCATAATTAATGGGATTACCTACTAAATTAATGGAAAATCAAGAATTGGGTAGTGAATTTAGGGTTCTTGAGAAATTGGCGTATTGTCAGTTTAATGCTATGAATTCAAGTATAAACTTCATATTAATGATCCTTAGGCTATGGGTGAGTGATTCCTCCAAGAATTTTCGGGATTCGAGCATGCGGGCCCGGGGTTGAATTTTAGTATTTTACGAAGAATAGTAGAAAATGTATAATTAGGCTTTGGAATTGGTTTATTGAGTATTTATTGATGTTAATAAATCCATTATGTCTAGATATTATCGATTGAGAGTTGGATTCAAGAGGAAAGGTTGTGATTGAGGCTTGACTTGCATTTTGGAGCCGAGGTAAGTGTTTGGCCTAACCTTAGCTTGCAGGAATAGGTATAGTCTTATTTGCTATGTGTAATTCATGTCCAACGTATAGGTGAGGTGACGGGTTCCTATATGTTGTGGTCAAGCATGCCCGTAGGTCAAACGTGATGAATCATACCGTATTCTTAATATTCTCTGTACTATGAGTAATTGGTGATTTAGAAGTGATACCTTGATGTGGTTTTATGACATGGGGAGTTATTGTGTTATTTGTTTCAGTTGAGGCTTTTACTGTTGAAATTGTATTTCTGATGCGAGGTTGGTTATAGCTGAGTCCCTTGCCGGGACTATAGAATTTTATTGAGTATTTCCACACACTTGAGATTTCTTATTGTTGATGTTCACATTATATTATTGCTTTTATATTATTTTATCGCACGAGGGGACATGCTGTGCTGCTTGTTTATTATTTATCACACGAGGGGACATGCCGTGTTGAACATTATTATTTATCACACGAGGGGACATGCCGTGTTGATCGTTTATTATTTATCGCACGAGGGGACATGCCGTGCCGATTGTTTGTTATTGATCACACGAGGGGACATGCCGTGTTGATCATTATTATTTATCACACGAGGGGACATGCCGTGTTGATCGTTTATTATTTATCGCACGAGGGGACATGCCGTGCCGATTGTTTATTATTTATCACACGAGGGGACATGCCGTGTTGATTGTTTGTTATTTATCGCACGAGGGGACATGCCGTGCTGATTGTTTATTATTTATCACACGAGGGGACATGCCGTGTTGGTCGTTGATTATTTATTGCACGAGGGGACATTCTGTGCCGAGAGATTGCGGGATTATGCACGAGGGGACATTCCGTGCCGAGAGATTGCGGGATTATGCACGAGGGGACATGCCGTGCCTTTTGCTGTTCATTATCTGTTCTGAGAAGTTAAATTCCTGCTTTTACTTTTACATTTCAGTTATTACCCTATTCTACTGTGCTAGCATTTTGTTGCCCCTTTTACCCCCAGCATGTTCTCCCCGTATCCGTCTTAATTGCTTATTTCCGTCGATATTTTCCTGTTATTATATAGAATTGCACAGGTACATTTATTGTTGTCGGTCCTAGCCTCGTCACTACTTCGCCGAGGTTAGGCTCGGCACTTACTCAGTACATGGGGTCGGTTGTACTGATGCTACACCTGCACTTCTTTATGTTGTGCAGACTACGCAGCCGGACCCGGTGGTCACTGACGGTCGGAGCATTCCATCAGGTCATACAGGAGACATCGAGGTAGAACCACAAACGTTCGTGGGCCTTGGTGTCACCTTCTACCCTTCACTTTCAGCTCTGTCTTATCTTATAGTTTTCAAAGACAGTCATATGTACATATTTTCTGACCATTGTATTTAGTAATCTCTTAGACAGTTCGTGAGTATGTGACACCAGTTCTGGGTTATATGTATGGGTTTTACTTCGAAGATTTCTATGTTATTTTCTTGTAATTTGTTAACTTTCATGTTGTTAACTATAGCTGCCCTTGTCATCCTGTTCATGTTAGTATTTAATGAGTTTTATTTAGTTCAAACGTTGGCTTGTCTAGCGGCTTCAACGTTAGACGCAGTCATGACCCGAAATCCCACTTTCGGGCCATGACTGCGTCAAACGTTGGCTTGTCTAGCGGCTTCAACGTTAGACGCAGTCATGGCCCGAAAGTGGGATTTCGGGTCATGACATTTGGAGTATGGAGCAATGGTGGGCTCGAGAGGTATCGTTTCAATTCTTCTAACGCCTTTTGGCATTCTGGGGTCCAGGCGAAATTGTTCTTCTTTTTTAGTACAAAGAAGAACCTATGGTTCCGATCTGACGATCTCATGATAAACCGACCTAAGGCAGCTATTCGCATTGTTAGCCTTTGTACGACTTTAACACTATCCACGAGAGTTATGTCTTAGATAGCCTTGATATAAACGGGGTTAATCTCGATTCACCGATTCAACACCGTGAAGCCAAGGAACTTGCCCGAACCGACCTTGAAAGCACATTTCTCGAGATTGAGCTTCATGTTGTATTTTCTCAGTATCTTGAATGTTTCCTGCAAATGTGTCAAATGGTCCTCTGCGCGCACGTTATAACAATATGTTCCATACTTGGTGATAAATGAAGTCTTCTCTTGGTCTTCCGGGTTCATTTGAATTTGATTGTACCCAGAATAGGCGTCAAGAAAACTAAGGATCTCGTCGCCTGTCGTGGCGTTGATCATGCAATCAATGTTAGGCAATGGAAAGGAATCTTTGGGATATGCCTTGTTCAAATCCTTATAATCTACAATCATCCTATGTTTATTCCCTTTCTCAAGGACTACGACTACATTGGCTAACCATTCAGGGTATTTTACCTCCCGAATGGATCTTATTTTGGAGAAGTTTAGTGTAACGACCCAGTCCGTCGTTATGCAGTATACGCATCTATTCCTTTATTTTTGTCTTGTAGTAGCTCACTTATACTGTTCATGGAGTGTTGGGGTTGGTTGGTTCGGGTTCGGAGTGAAAATAGAGTGGATTGAGACACTTAGTCTCTAACAAGAGCTTTAGAGTTGGAAAAGTCAACCCGGAGTTGACTTATTGGTAAACGAACTCGGAATGCGTATTTTATGGTTCGGATAGCTTCGTTAGGTGATTTGGGACTTAGGACTGTGTTCAGAATATTTTTAGGATGCCCGGTGTAGAATTAGGCTTGAATTGGCGAAGTTAGTATTTTGGCGAATTCTGGTTGATAGGCGAGATTTTGATCCGAGGGTCGGAATGGGATTTTGAGAGTTGCTGTACCTTTGTTAGGTCATTTTGGACTTGCCCGCAAAATTTCAGGTCATTCGAAGATGGTTTGGTTGGGTTTTTGATCAAATGCGTGTTTCGGAAGTTTTTGGAAATCATAGGCTTGAATTGGATGAGAATTTATGGTTTTGATGTTGTTTTTGGTGTTTTAATGGCTCGACTAAGTTTGAATAACCATGTTTGATATGTTGGTATGTTTGGTTGGGGTCCCGAGGGGCTCAGGTTTGATTTCGGGCGTTAAATAGAGAAAGTGGAACTTGAAATGCAGCTGAAGCTGCTACTGCTGGTGCGATCGCACCTGCGATGCTTGGGCCGCAAGTGCGGACATCGCAGGCGTGAGAGTGAAGGCGCAAGGGCGGAATTTTTCGCAAGGGCGGAAGGAAGATCGCACCTGCGAGGTCGCAGGTGCGGGAGATGGGTTCGCAGGCGCGGGCTCTGAGTGTTAAGTGAAGGACCACATGTGCGGTCAATATGTCGCCCCTGCGGTACCGTTGTTGCGATAAAGGGCCGCAGGCGCGAAGTTTGGGAGTTTAAGTGATTTTCGCAGGTGCGGTTAAAATGTCGCGCCTGCGGAGTCGCAGGTGCGAGAAAATCACTGCTGTTGCGGAAATGCCTGGGCAGAACTATAAAAGGCAGCCTTCGCAAGATTTGTCCTTTTTCACAATTTTTACACACAGGTTGGAGGTTTTGAAGGGGTTTGAAGAGGGATTTCGTTGTTTCTTCAAGGAGGTAAGTTTCTTGGACTCAAAACTCGTTATATTGTGCATTAAGAACGATTTTAGGTTGAAATCATGGGTAAAACAAGTAGAAAAATGGTGGTGAGGGCTTGGGTTTAAGAGAGGAAGAATGGGGGAATTGGAGGACCATTTGAGGTCCGATTTTCGTGTTCTTGGTATGGTTGGACTCGGGAAAAGACAAGGAACCTAATGTTGTGAAAATTTCTGACCTTCGAGACGTGGGCCCGAGGGTCGGGTTTTGACCGAATTCGGGATTTTGGTATTTTTGCTAAATTTTGATTTGGGGATTGTTCCTTAGCACATTGTGACGCTATGTAATTGATTATTGATAGATTTGGAGCATTTGGAGGCCGATTCTCGAGGAAAGGGCCAGGCAGAGTAGAGTTGAGCCGGTTTCGAGGTAAGTAACGGCTTCAACCTTGGAATTGAGGGGTTCAAACCCAAATGTACATGCTAATTGATGGTAGTTACTATGATACACTCGCCAAGTGACAGGCATATGAGTGTTGGTTGATTAGTTGTGGCCCGGCTTATCCCCAGGCACGGTTTAACTATTATTCCACCAAGATATCGGTGCTGTGAAGGCTATTAATGCGTAGAAACTAAAAGAAACATAACAAGTATAAATG
>MDKH01163119.1:0-20821 GCA_005239495.1 Nicotiana undulata
AATCCATAGCAACTGAGCACAGCAAGAGGCTGCAACCACATATTCAGCCTCAGCAGTAGACAATACTACTGAATTTTGTTTCTTGGTGGCCCAAGATACAAGGCATGAGCCCAAAAAGTGAGCCATGCCTGAAGTACTTTTCTTGTCAACCAGGAAACCTGCATAAATAGCATCAGCATATCCTACAAGGTCAAAATTACTACCTTTAGGATACCAAAGGCACAAATTAGTGGTGCCTTTCACATATCTCAAAATTCTTTTCACTGTAGTGAGATGGGACTCCTTTGGATTGGCTTGAAACCTAGCACATAGTCCCACACTGAACACAATATCAGGTCTACTTGCGATAAGATATAGTAGAGATCCAATCATCCCTCTGTACGTCTTCTGATCAACGGATGAACCAGGTTCATCCACATCTAATTTTGTAGCTGTGGCTATTGGGGTATCTATCTCGTTGGAATCTTCCATTTTGAACTTCTTGAGGAGTTCTCTCACATACATCTGTTGATGAATCATTGTTCCGTGTGGTGTTTGTTTGATTTGCAGACCTAAGAAAAAGGTTAGTTCACCCATCATACTCATTTCAAACTCACTCCCCATTAATGTAGCAAATTCCTTGTGAGCTTCTCAGTTGTTGCCCCAAATATGATATCATCAACATATATTTGTACAATCAGAAGATCTTTTCCCTTTTCCTTTAAGAACAAAGTATTGTCTATTTTGCCTCGTTTGTACCCGTGTTCCAGCAGGAATTTTGACAATCTCTCGTACCATGCTCTAGGTGCTTGCTTGAGACCATAGAGAGCCTTGTCAATTTTATATACATGATCAGGTGATTCTTTGCTTTCAAAACCAGGAGGATGTTATAAATATACCTCTTCCTTCAAATAGCCATTGAGAAAGGCACTCTTGACATCCATCTGATGCAAAGTGAATTCCATGTGTGCAGCAAATACTATAAGAAGTCTAATTGCCTCCAATCTTGCCACAGGAGCGAAGGTCTCATCATAATCAATTCCTTCTTCTTGGTTGTATCCTTGAACAACCAGCTTGCCTTGTTTCTAGTAACAGTTCCATCCTCATCGAGTTTATTCCTGAAGACCCACTTGGTGCCAATTATTGATCTGTCAAGTGGCCTGGGTGCCAAGTGTCATACTTGACTTCTCTCAAATTGATTCAGCTCCTCTTGCATAACAGTTACCCAATCAGCATCTTTCAGGGCTTCATGAATGTTCTTTGGTTCAATCAAGGATAGAAATGCATCAGACGCACACAGATTTTTCAAGGAGGATCTAGTTTTGATTCCAGATCTCAAGTCTGTTATGATGTTCTCAAGAGGGTGAGAACTCTGATATCTATGTGGTTTGAGAACCAGTTGTTCACTTCTGGATTGTTCCATGTTGTCTTGTTGTTGTGGAACAGGATCAGTGCCAGTAATTTCATGAGGAATTCCCCATGTCGAGTTGCATGGGGTTATTGTACATGGTCCATCACCTGTTCCATCTCCCATAGGTGCTTCAATGTAGTCATTGCTCCTCACCAGTCCAAGCTCCTCATCTTCTGGTTCCTGTCTCTCAGATAAAGTGTTAGTTTCATCAAAGACAACATGTACACTTTCTTCTACACACATAGTTCTTTTATTGTATATTTTATAAGCTTTGCTATGTGTAGAATATCCCAAGAACACTCCCTCATCACTTCTGGGATCAAATTTTCCTAAAGAATCTTTGCCATTATTATGCACATAACACTTGCATCCAAAAGCCCTAAGATGGGATATGTTGGGCTTTCTCCCTTTAAGTAATTCATAGGGAGTTTTCTCTACCAGAGGTCTGGTCATGCATCTATTGATAATATAACATGCAGTGTTAATTGCTTCTGCCCAGAAGCTGTGAGGTAGTTTGCTTGATAGAAGCATGGTTCTTGCCATGTCTTCAAGAGTTCTGTTTTTCCTTTCAACAACCCCATTTTGCTGTGGGGTTCTAGGAGCAGAAAAATTGTGATTCACACCATGTTCATCACAGAACTCAGCAAACTTAGCATTCTCAAACTCAGTACCATGGTCAGATCTAATGGATGCTAGTTGATGTTTTAATTGATTCTGAATCTTCTTGACAAATGAGGTGAACATTTCAAATGTTTCATCCTTTAATGCCAAGAATAAGGTCCAAGTGAACCTTGAGAAATCATCTACTAGAACCATAACATATCTCTTTCCACCTCTGCTTAGGGTTCTCATGGAACCACACAGATCCATATGAACTAGTTCCAACGACCTGGTGCTACTGACCATTTTCTTACTTTTGAAAGAAGACCTTACCTGCTTCCCCCTTGCACATGCCTCACAAACCTTGTCTTCTTTGAACTTAATGTTAGGAAGCCCTACCACTAAGTCCTTAGAGACCAGCTTGTTAAGTTGAGTTAGACTTGCATGACCAAGTCTTTTGTGCCAAAGGAGGGGATCACTGTCCGACACACTAAGGCAAGCAAGTTCATTGTCAGACATTGTGGACAATTCAATGACATAGATATTGTTCATTCTTTTTCCCTGCAAAACTATCTTGTCAGTAAGCAGGTTGATCACAAAGCATTTTGTGGAAGTGAAAGAGACAAGGTTACCTCTATCACACAGTTGTGACACACTGATAAGGCTATATTTCAAGCCATGCATCAGATACACATGTTCAATTGAACGTGTGTCATCTTTACCTACCTTGCTGACCCCTATTATTTCACCTTTCTTTTCGTTTCCAAAAGAGACATTTCCTCCTTTGAGGTTTTCAAGTGAAAGGAACCGTTCCTTGTTCCCTGTCATATGCTTAGAGCAGCCACTATCCAAAAACCAAAGTTGGATACCTCCCTTCACTTGTACCTTCAAAAGAAAATCAGGGGTTAGTTTTAAGAACCCGAACTAGTTTGGGTCCTTTTCCATGAGAGAATGGATGAATCAGATTTTTTCTGGCCCAATTTGGTAGCCAATTTTTCTTTTTAATGAATCTCTCATTTTTCTGACTGGCCTTTTCTTTTGCAGAACACTCATATTTAGAGTGGCCAGTCTTCCCACAATGGGTGCAAATTTTATTTTCAGGGAGAGTGAGATACTTGCTTTTGGGATCCCATTTAGGCAATTGACTCCCAAAACCAAGCCCTCTCCGGTTGCTACTATGATTCTCTTGGAGCCATATTAAAGCATCAGAATACTTATTCCACTTAAGTGTTCTATCAAATTCATGTTTGACTTTTCCAAGTTCTTCTTTAAGAGATCTTATCTGCTCATCTTTGGCATACATTTTATCTTTCAATTTACCTAAGTCTTCTTCTAACTTTGCATGAGAGTGATCAGCTACCTTTTTACTAGATCCTAGTCTTAACTTTAAATTTTCAGATTTTAGTTCTAGAATCTCAGTTTCGAGTGGTTGAACCTGGTTCATCAAAACAGCATTTTTTTTTTAGATTCACTGACCCTTATTTCCAGGTCCATGCATTTTGCTATCATCATTGCACACTCTTTAGATAGTTGATCATTCTTTTTAGTTGTCTCCTCAGAATCATGAATGAAGTCAAGTAGCAACTCAAAGAGTTTCTCCTTAGATAGAAAGTTTGTTTTTGTCTTAAGATGTGAGATACTTACCTGTGGTTCTTCATAAGTCTCCTCATCAGATTCTCCAATTGCCATGAGAGCTTGATCTTCTGTCTCACCATCTTCTGATTCTTCATCTGAACTTTCCCCCCAATCAGCAACCAAAGCCTTTGTAGCAGTTTTCTTGGGTTGGACCAGTTCCTTCTTCCTGTTCTTTCTTTCATATCTCTCCTTCCTCCATTCTAATTCCCACTAGGGGCAGTTCTTGATGAGATGATCATTTTTCCACACTTGTAGCATCCCTCATTAGCTGGCCTTTCAGGAGCCTTTGCCTTGTTGAAGTTTCCCCCTCTAGAGATGCCTTTCTTCCTCATGAGAAAGTTTCTGAATTCTTTGGTGATCATGGCCATCTCATCATCCTCCAGATCTGCTCCCTCTGTGATCCTTAGTGCTAGACTTCTTTCTTTCTTTGGGGCATCCATTTTCATGGTCTGCCTTCTGAGTTCATAAGCAGTAAGGTTGCCAATCAACTCATCTAGTCTAAGGGTTGCCATATTTTTGGATTCCTGAATGGCAGTTATCTTGCTTTCCCAGGAGATAGGCAGAACCCTTGTCAAAATCTTCTCAACCTTGTCTTCTTCAAGGATGACTCTTCCAAGAGACTTGAGTTCATTAGTCAAGGTTGTGAACCTTGTGTACATCTCCTGAATTGTTTCACCTTCCTTCATAGTGAAGTTTTCATACTGAGAGTATAGCAATGTACCTCTAGACCTCTTCACTTGAGTTGTTCCTTCATGTGCCACTTGTAGAGTATCCCAGATTTCCTTGGCAGTGGTGCAGCTTTGGATTCTGCTGTATTCATCTGGGCCTAGTCCACACACTAGCCACTTCTTGGCCTTGGAATTCTTCTCTTATTTCTTCAGATCCTCAATTGTGCAGTCAGCCTTAGTTTTAGGCACATCTACTCCTTCAGCAGTTTTGTTCATTGTTGCAAGTGGTCCATCAGTGACTATGTCCCAGAGTTCATAGTCCTCTCCAATAAGGTGATCCTTCATTCTATTCTTCCACCAAGAATAGTACTGGCCGTTGAAGAGTGGTGGCCTTGCAGTTGATTGACCTTCCCAGTTCCCAGGTGGTGCACTCATCTTGATCTTTTCCTAGGTGTTAGCCTCTTCAAGGATAACCTGCTCTGATACCAATTGATGTTTTAGACTTCAATACTACACAATATTATAAGTTAATTGTGCAGTACCCAATTTTCGAGTGTTGTCTAATAAGAAGAACCTGGTTCTTCTTAGTCTACTACTTACTACTGTTTGCGGAATAATTAAGCAGTAATAGTAAAGACACAGGGATTTTTACGTGGAAAACACCTGGCTCAAAAGGTGAAAAAACCACGACCTACTCCTCAGTAGGATTTGCTCAAACTCTTCACTAAAACTCTGAGCCAAAACGGACTTACAAAATAAACTCTTTTGTAATCCTAGGACTAACTCTAATCCTCTTTGTATCAACTAGCCTCTAGCTAATTTCTACAGATTTCAAGCTAACTCTAACTTGATCAATTTGTACCTATTACAATTGCTTCTATGAAAGCTAATAAGATACAATATTTAAACTCCTACTACAATCAACTAGACTCAATATACAAACAATGAAACTGTTTCTTCTAGTTGAATTGTAGCCTTTGTATCGCACAACAATTCTGCTTGCAAAATCTCTGGAACTTTTGCTTCAGAACTTGATTCACTTTAGCACTTGTGCGTCACCTTTTTCAGCAGTAATACATTGATTATTTATAGAGTTCGTTCGTTGAGTCCATGATTCAATTCTTATCCAACTCTTCCTTGGTCAACGAGTTTGATTGTAACTCAACTTTATTCCTCTATTTCTGTCCTAGCTGAATTCAACTTCTGTCTTCTCTTATCAATTTGCAACCTTTTCGTATTAGGAGACATTCTCTTAGTTGTTGATACTTAGCAATCACTGATATTTCCTAGACTTGTACGATTCGTGATCCAACCGCTTCATTCAGATGTGTATGCTATGATGGACCTGGTTCAACTTGACACCTTTTGTCAATCTTCAAAACCCATTCAGTGACATGGGCCAACACTAAGCCCTGCCTCCATGGGACTAAGCCTTGTCCCACATCCTGCATGAGACTAAGCTCTGTCTCCATACCTATATGAGGCTAAGATCTGCCTCCAATTCACATTATTTCACCGAGACTAAGCATTGTCTCTCCCGCATTATCTATTTTTCTCTCCTTAGGGCTAAGCGCTGCCCTCAATTTCACAAGACTAAGCTTTGTCTTGTTGACATCATACTATTGCATCTCATGGGCTGAAATATCGCCAACTTGTCCAAAGGCGTCATAGTCTAAAGGCATCATCCTCATCGTCGGAAGACACCATGTCATGGCCTGAGGATCTCTCAAATTTGCATATCATTATTCAAAGGCGTCATGGTTCGGAGGTACCATCTTTATTGCCCGAGAACATCATTTCATGGCCTGCGAATCCATCACTGAACAAATCATGGCCCAAGACATCATGGTCTAAGGACGTCATCATTAACCGTCCGAAGACAACTTTCATGGTCCGAAGGGAATCTGCATCATGTTTAAATTTCGCACAAACATATGTGCGTAGCATCTCTTTATTTGCAGGTGACCCAATAAGCAACCTCTATCCCGGCAGGAGCAATCTTGCTCCAGTTCCTCCATATTATCTCAAACTTGACCACTCACCACAACCATTCTTTCACCTATCCCGAAATCTCGTGTCCGTTCTTATGATGACTTCATCGGTATATTCCGCCGACGAATCAAGAACTACACACGGCCTGATTCCTGTAAATCCAAGGATATGTAGGCAGCTCAAAAGCCAGGGTGCAGCCCAAATCTCTCAAACCATCTCACTCGGTCAAAATTGGCCATAATATCTTACCCGACAACTCTTTCATCCTTTCCGGGTAAAGAGGGACAGTTGTTGATACCCAATTTTTCCCTATAATAGTTTTAAAATGCATATATACCTTTAAAACCATGCATTAGCATCAATTGGTATTTTTCCATAATTTCTACAATTTTAAATTAATTTGCCATAGTGTTTTATTTATATAAATAATCACAAATTTGCATCACAAATGATTTTAAAATATTACTTGATTTAATATCACTATTTATAGTCATATTAAGTTCAAGTTATTTCATAAATGGCCAGATTTACACTTTTTGGTTACAATTGCAATAACTTTGCAATTGTAGCCCATGCATACTTTATTGCATTATTTTACCAAAAACATGCCTCATTGTATTTTTCAAATGTTGAATAATTATTTTAAAACATTTCTATGCATGAAGATTATTTTTATGATTTATTAATTATTTTATAAATTAATTTTTATTTAATTACTTGGGTATTTAATAAATGGCCCCTTATTTTCAGACCCAACCTTTTTCAAACCAGCCCAAAACCCTTTTAATTTGGCCCAATCCCCATAAGACCAAACAAATCCGCCCAACCCAATACCCCATCTCAATCCTGACCATTGATCATTCAGATCAACGGTCCAGGTTCCTAAATTAAACCTAAAAGACCCCCCCCCCCCCAAACTCTCTCATTTTCCCTCCTCTTATCCGTCGTCACCCTTTCTCTCTTCTCTCAATTTTCTCGCCTAACCCTAGTTCTAACACACCGTCACCGGCGTAAACCTTGTTCTTATGAAGCTTCCGTCGCTTCTCCGGCCAGCCCAAGCCTCCTATGCACTATGGTTCTTTGGCTTCATAGATCCTTGAGAGGATCTCAAGGAACCCAAGCGGTTCTAGTTTGCACGCTTGCTTCTTTACCTGTCTCAGGCCATTTTCTCGACTATGTGTAAGAGATTTCTCTTTATTTTGTTATGAATCTATGGTTTCTAAACCTTTGTTCTCATCTATGTTACTTTTTTGGAAAAAAAACCTAGTCTATTACCTTCGATCCTTTCCAAATCTGTATAGATCTTAGATGAATCAAGCACTGTTATATGTTTTCTCTGAAAATATCTGGTTTTAATCGATTATTCTTGCTTTTCCCTAAAACTAGGGTTCATTACAAGTTGTTTTTTCAAAGATCCTTCTGATTTCTAAGTGTTTAATCGATTCTCCTTTCATCTTCCTAACTGATTTGTGAAAGAAATACTTAAACCTTAGTTGATTTGGTGATTTTCTAAACTTTGCTTCGATTCTGGGTATTTTTCTGTGTTACCATCATGTTACCTTGCCCTATTTCTGGAACTTAAACGTTTTCCTTTGTCAAATAATTTATTCTCTTATTTATGCCCTAATTAATCTCCATTAGGGTTCGCATCTGTATTCCGGCTAATTTCTACATTTTTCTGAAGTCTTTACTTAGTCTATTTTCTATTTAAGGGAGTTGATATCTTCTTCCAGAAATCAGTGTTTTTTTTTAAGTTTGGCTAATTGATTTAGAGATTCATGTGCATAATTCTTGTTTGTTTCCTTGTTTATGACCTTAATTTGGTCCTCCATGCCTTATTTAATTGCATGTATGGTTGTGGATCTTTGCCGATTCTTTACATGGTACGATTGGGGTCCTTTCCTTAATTAGGCCCATGTATTACCGTTTGATCAAGGAGTCTATTCTGAACTCCCTTATTTGATTTGAACTTTTTACCTTAATTAATCCATATTATTACCGTTTGGCTTATTGCCCTTAATTAAGGGAGGTTTATTCTAAACCATTATGTGATTGGGTTATGTGACTTCCTTAATTGACTGAGGCTGATTCTTTTACCTTATTTGCTCTACTCTTGAACTACTATATAAACACTCGTGTTTTACCTCTCAAGACATGAAGACTAAGTTCAGAACACACACTCACACTCAAACTCTCTCTTCTTTCTCTACTACTTGTGATAACTATTGGTCTGGCCGGCTGAAAGCCAAGGCTAGACATTGGAACTACACCTGCTTTAAATTCTGCACTTTCTTCTTTAACTGGTATGTCTCTAGTTAAATTTTGAAACTCAAACTTCATGTGTTCCATTCTTGCACTAGTTCAATTGGCTATGTATTCAATTTGTTTTCATGTCTACTGCTTTATTCAGCATGTCTAAATAATGTCTTCTCTTGATTTAATGTGTAATCAGCATGTCTAAACCTCACTTGGTTATTTGATGTTTGTCCAGCATGTTTACTTAGTACCTTCTTACTCCCTTAACTGGTGTGATCATATTAGTTACTTAGTCTCCTAATGCATTCGATTGGCCCTAATTGTATGTCTAATTCTGTCAAATACACCCTTGTCTTCAACATGATTTTACTACATCCTTGCCCTATGTCTTAACTGCCTATTAACATGGCTAACCTGTTAAGTCTCTAAGACTCCTAAGTGTTATGTGCATTCGTTAACTATATTCATCCCTTGTACCTTGTTCATGTGCCCCCTAATGTGAACTCTATTTGTTCCCAACCCCTTCACCCATGTGCGTAAAGCTGCCTATTAAGTGGTTGTAATTCGGGGCTTCCTGAGTCTCTATGATGGTATGTTGAATATTGGCTCTTCTCAATTGATTTCAAAATTGTTTTCCACTCTTAGTAGTTCTTTAAAATTGTTTCCATTCCTGAAAATCTTTTCACTCCTAAAGGTTATCTCTACATTGTTTTTTTACTAAGTCTTTCAAAACTATGTCAAGCACTCTCACTTTACTGTTAGACTATTAGGTTCTGCCCCTCCGGTGTGTGTACTGCCTAGGAATCCATGAGATTCCTCCGAACTCTGACTGGGGCTGGCCCTTCCACACTACACATAACCAATCCCTATTTGAGAAAAGGTCTTGGTGTGAGCACTTCTCGGGATCCCTGAGGTCCTTAGGGAACTCTGACACACAAGGACACACTATTGGCTATGAGATTCTTGGCATCTGAGACTATGTTGAAGGCCTGGCATTCCCAAGTTTACTTTGGGCCTGGTTCAGGCTTCCTATAGTATAGTTTCATTTATTTATGTAATTCATTCACTCCTGGTCTGTAATAATGATCTTTGTAAACAGATATTGGGGTAATTCGTAAAAAAGGGAGGGTTCCTATATGATTTTTTGGGAAATCGGGTAGAAATCCTGCTTTAGGTTTATATTATGTTGATTTTCAATAGAAATCATGCTTTAGGTTTATATTATGTTAATTTGAAATAGAAATTATGCTTTAGGTTTATATTATGCAATAGATATCATGCCTCTTGGTTTGCTATGCCTATTTGTATTAAAAACACATGTCATAAATCCGTACATTAGATATCCTGCTTTAGGATAATCATGTTTACTGCTTTTCAATATTAGAAAACATATCATAGTTCATCATTTTATTTCTGATTCTGCCTATATCTTAATCACCTAGCAATCCTATCATTAAGTTATTACTAATACTGCCTAATTAAATGACCATCTCTTTTCGTGCATTGGAAATCCTGCCTTAGGACTCTTCTTGCATTTACTTTAAATCGTACCTACATCGCTTAAATAAATAACCGTATATCAAGAGGTTTAAAAACAGCCACAACACATATGTATCATGTTCTGGTATGAATATGCATAAAATCATCTGTTTTGTAACATTAATCGCCTAGATCAACAGGCCTATAGGACTAAATAACTTCAAGCTGTTTTAATTAGTTCCCAGATTATGATTGCATACAGTTGTTTAACCAAAGAATTAGATCCTTTGACCAAAGCTATTTTTAGGATGAACACGGGTTTCTGATAATCCAAGAAATAATAACAAATAAAAAAAGTAAGCAAATGGATAATAATATGATGCTCAGAAAAGTTAAGTGTATTGTATTCGTAGTTCAGATGATTTTACAAGTGATACCTTATTCCCTTATATAAGGAATTTCCTTAATATAACGTTTTATCTCTTGAAATGATGGCACATTAATGACTAATTATTACATTAATGTAACATTAAAAAGAATAACCATAAGTGTTACATGAAGGTCGTGTAACGTGTAAGTCATTAATTGAAGATTTCTGAATCTACTCGTAGCTCTGTCTGGATTCACTCTGTCCGCGTCTCTTCCTTAACTCAATCAGGTTGAGTTTCTCGTGGCTGATTGCCTCTTAGGTTTATTGAGCCGCGCCTCTTTGCTCCGCGCCTCTTTATAGGTCCATGTCCAGCAATCATGTTTCCCTTGGCCCACGTAATCGCTGATTCATAAAGAATTATCATACGTGTGAAATTCTTTTTTACCAATACAGATAGTCCCCCCACTTACCATTTATTTATCGATTAATATTTGGTAAGTGGATACGCATTTATGGCGGGAATATTTTGCCGTCGTTTCACCTCGAAACATTGTATCCTTCTCTGAACATAGGTGTCTCTTGTCACTTCCATTTAATGCTCAAGCCACTTGTTCCCTCCGAATTGGTTCTGCGGTTACTTGGTGCCTTTTAGGGCTTTTTGCGGCTGCATCAGTCACGAAGTGATACCTTCAATTATGACCTTTTCATCATTGTTTTTTCCCATGTTTGACGGTTGTCTTCAAGTATAAATACCTCTTTTATTTTCTTTACTTTCACGAAAAACTTTCTAACTTGTCTCTTTTATTTGTAGAGAATATCTTTCTTGTTTTCGTAAACATGTCTTCTTCGAACCAACCTAAATGAGTGATCGATGTCGAGAATTTGACCCCCTCTTCTGCTCCGACTCGGAGTCGGAGGGGTGGTAGACTTAGGAGTTTAGGTTCTACTCCTTCGAGAGGCTCTTCTTCCTCCCAGATTACTTTCCCTCCTTCTGCTAGGTCTTTAGTTTCTCCAAGAGCTAGGATTTCCAGGTCTTTGTCTAGGGGTAGAGAACATCACGAACCCTTACGCGAACCACGAGTTGATGAAATCATTCCTATTGAGTTTATCCTCACTAGGGATAGCCAGGTCCTTGTAAATCCGTCTTTATCCCTTAATAGTGTTGATAGGTATCCTACTCTTGTCACTGAAGGTCTGATTCCTCTTGTTCGCAGAGAATGTTCTTGGCAGCCTGACTTTCCTATCTTTATTCCGAATAGCAACCAAAGAATTACGTCTTATAAGACGGGATATTCTTTCATTTATGCCTACCCTTTTACTTTAGGGTTTAAGCCTCCTATTGATCTAGTCATCATCGAATTCTGTCGTTTCTTCAATATTTTCTTAGGACAAGTTGGTCCTCTTGTGTGGTGGATTTTCGCGTGTCTCAGATGTTTAGCTTTTTTAGCCTCGGTTCCTTTCACCTTTAATCACCTCATACATCTTTATTCTCCGACCTTATTTCGTCAAGGGATTTTTACTCTGGCTGTCAGGAGTAAAAAAGTGCTGGTAACCCCTGATGACAATAAAGACAGAGGTTGGTACCTTCGGTACGATGCTACGCCCACTGCTGGTTTAGTGGGTGAATGAAATCTTCCTTTCCCCGAGAAGTGGAATCGTGCACGTGAGTACATTTTAGCTCATTTGTTGTTTTTCTTTTGCTTTAAGTGTTTTATTAACACCGTAGTTGTTTCTTCTTTTTTCAGCAATCATGGGTATTGTTGAGAATGTCTCCGGTATCCGTAATTGGGTAGAAAAGTTGTTGTCAATTGCTCCGTTAGAAGAAAGGTCTTGGAAGTACTTCTCTGGGAAGTATGGTTGGAAAGTGAAGACTCACGGTAAGTGAAACTTTTGTTTTCTTTCTTTGCTCGGATCTCTTTCTCTTTTTAACCTTTATTTTTTATAGGGTTTTCTATCCGTGGAGTGTCTGCTGCGTCTGTTCCCAAAATGTCCCTGGCTCAAGCCCAAGAAATTATTGCTAGTTTTTCTTCCTCGAAGAGGAAACTTAGAAGAAGAAGAAGAAGAAGAAGAGGAGGGCACTTTGGTGCACAGGTCACGAAGAAGAAGGGTGATTTCAGACGATGAGTCTACACCCGTGGATGTGCCTTCCGTGTCTGAAGTTAGACCCTCTACCTCTGAAGATGCTTCTCCCTCTCTTGTACATGATTCTGTGGATCACTTGTTCCGTGAAGGCTTTGGCCCCGCTATTAGTGAAGTTCCCTTGGCTGTCTTTCCTACTTCTTTTAAAGGAGTTTCTTCATCCGCTCCTATTATTTCCTCTGCTCCCTTGGCTATTACTGCTCCCGTTGCTGCTTTGCACGTGGCTTTCCCAGTTCCTCAGACTTCCGTGCCTGTAGCTTCTTCATCTCTGCCTGCCTCCATGCCTTCCGTTAGGGAAGTAGGGTCTTCCAGCAGGCAGATGCGCCAGGTTCTAATAGAAGTTCCGGCTGAGGGGAGTCGCTTCAAGAAAACTGGCGAGCCTGAAGTGTGGCTCAAACCCTTGATAGGCCTAACTGAGAGGTCCAAGCTTGATAGCCATAGCGCCCTTACATGGGCTAATGAAGTCGTGCATACCTCTTTGAAGGTAAAGTGCATTGTCATTTCATTTTTGTACATGAAATTTATTGTATCTAATTGATTTCTTTTTTGTAGATCAATCTTATAGGCATGGAGCTCGTGAAGAGGGTATCAAATGCGGAGCAAGAAATAAAAGAGTTATGGGCTGAAGCAGGCAATTGGAAGGGACAATATGACAACTTAAGGATCGACATGGATGCCTTAGAAGAAGAAAAGAGTACCTTGGAGTGGCAGATGAGAATCATGGCAGCGGAGTTGGCAGTGGAGAAAGCTTATTCTAATCAGGCTGATAAGGATAAGAGAATCCTTGATTCTTCATTTGCTGAGCAGTTGTCCTGTGCCTCAGAAGAAGCTAGGAGTTTAAAAGCCTTGTTGGAGCAGAAAGAGGAATACTCAGGCGAGCTTTTTCAGTATCTGACCCAGACCCAGGAGGATCTTCGCAATGCCTTGGACAAAATTCAACTCCTGGAGAGGTCCGTTTCACCTTTAAGGGTTGCAAAAGAAGCTGCTGAAGCTGAGAAAGAAGGGCTAAGAGCTGAGCTTATGATATGGGAGAGAGATTTTGAAGCTCTTGAAGACGCGGCAGCCGTCGATGTTAGTTGGGCGTACATGAATTCTCGCCTCGACACATTGATGGAAATGAGTTAGGAAGATTTCGATCTTGACGCTGAAATTGCTAAAACCAAAGAAGTCATGGAAAAGGCTCAACAAGGTTCGAATATTTCCTCGCTTGAAGGTGAGACTCCTTCTGTTCAAGCCTCTTCGTCCCAGGCTGCTCCTGATCCTGCTCCTACTGCCAGTGAAGAAGTTGATCTCCCTCTTCAAGACAATTAAGATGTTGGTTCCTTTTTTTTATTTGACTGGTGATTACCCCCAGCTCCATCGGGGGTAAGTTTTTGGATCTTTGAAAGTCCCCAACTGACAACTTAGGGGAACCTTAATGTAAATACAATATATATGGCTAAGTATTAGCTTAATACTTAGTTTCTACTTAGCCGTTTTAACATATCAATGAAGAATATGACTTTTGTTATTGAGTTTCTATTCTACTCTTTAAGTCTTCTGCATACTTTATTTTTCGAGGTTTTAGTTTTACCTCTGAGTTTTGCATATAGAATTCTTTAGATTACTCGCACCTTTTTGTAATAGGCACAGTATAAAATGTGTGCCTTTTCGTAGTAGGCATAATTTATAAAAGAGGGCCCTTTTTTATCAACACTTAATGAACTCATCCGCTGATTCTTCAACATCAGTTGGTTCGGACCTCCACTTAGTTTCACCCAAGCTTCATCCTGGTCATGTATAGATCACCCAGGTTCGTGTCCATAAGTAGTGACAATTTCCCTATGAAGACTTGAATTCGCTACGGCTCCGGTGGGTTCCCTTAACCAAGCCACTGCCTATGAGTCGCCGGGGGAGCTGGAGTGGGTAAAATAATACTTATTATGGAATTGATTAACAATATTGCTAAAGCTCACGGGGGCGTATCCGTATTTGGCAGAGTGGGTGAACGTACTCGGGAAGGAAATGATCTTTACATGGAAATGAAAGAATCTGGAGTGATTAATGAAGACAATATTGCTGAATCAAAAGTGGCCCTAGTTTACGGTCAGATGAATGAACCGTCGGGAGCTCGTATGAGAGTTGGTTTGACTGCCCTAAAGCGTTCCTTCTGAGCCAGGATCAAACTCTTCTTTTGAGTATGATTGGGCCCTGCAATTGTAGAACTTGGTGAACCGGTCGTACTATTTCCCAACCTTCTGTGAACTTTTCTTCTCGTATGATTTTTGCTACTTTCTTTTTTATAGTATTGGTCTCGTTTAGAGTATCAGTCTAGTCACTCAACTAATCCACTCGTGGAGTGCGTTTGGTATAGTAGTAGTCTGGTAGTTGAGACTTCACCCCTTCTTCTTCAGTAAAGCTGAGCCCAACAATTGACGTCTCAACTTCATAATGGTGTAATAATGCAATAGAGTGATAGGAATTTTTCACATGTTTAAGAATGTTTCTGAGGAAAGTTTTTTGTTTGAACTTCCCCAACATTTTACATGCGTTTGATTATCGTCTAAAACTCATGTTGTAACTGTTTTCTTTTAACAGATTTGATATACACTTGTATTTCGTAAATGTTTTTCGTATGTAACAGGTTTTTTGAGTTAATACAAGAGACTAACTATTTTTCGTTCGTAACAGTTTTTATAAAGGTTGGGGTTTTTACCCGTAACAGTTTTTGTTGACAACAGTTTTCAATACTCACGAGGAAGTGCTTTTTCATCCGTAACTATTTTATTTGATGACACTTTTTCAAACAAATACAAGGATTTTGATCTTTCATCTGTAACTATTTTATTTGATAACAGTTTTACATGTGAGTACAAAGATTTCGTAATTGTTTTTAGTTACAACAGTTTTTGAATGATGATGATGATCTTTTATCCCTAACTATTTTTGGTTACAATAGTTTTCTTTTGAATAAGTACAAGGATGTGCATTTCTTCCTCGTGGCTAATATTTTGCCTTTCAACCTAAACATGTTCGAAGGTTTTTTGGATCAGGCTTTGTATTTGAGTCTTCAGCTCTTTCGATTCTGCTCGTATCACTTGATTTGTTGGGTAGATGGATCTTTAGGCTCGAGCTTTGACTTTCTGATAGTCTTCTTCGCTTCGTCTTAGCCTTCCATATTGTATAGTCCCCCAAGTGTTTGAGCTTTGAAGATTGATATCTCAAACACTTGACTATTCCATCCTTGTGGTCCTTTTCCTGAAAAGGAAAAACATGCGGGACTCGGAGGTATATAGTTTTTAGATGATGACTGCTTAACCCTTTAAAACGTCCATCAGAAAGTGTAACCCTAGAACGGGAATTCAGTTACTTCCTTTCATCTTTGCAGGTCTAATATCACCATATGGTGATGGGTTAGCTTTATGCCTATCATCTAAAAAGGTTAGTAACATTTTAAATGTTCAAAATAAAATCAAACATGTGATACCTGATCGGGGGTACTTCTTTTCCTTAGAAGTAATACTTCTTCAAGTGGATGGCATTCCAGCTTGTTGGTAGGATTCTGCCGTCCATATCTTCCCGTTCGTAGGCGCCTTTTCTAGCTATGCCTCGGACTTTGTAGGTTCCTTCCCAATTTGGACTTAGTTTTCCTGTGCCTGCTTCCTTCGTTGTTTGAAAGACTTTATTTAGGACAAAGTCCCCAATCTTGAAGTATCTTAGATGAGATTTACGGTTGTAATAATGCTCTATGCTTTATTTTTGAGCTGCCATCCGTATTACTGTTGCTTCCCTTCGTGGTTCGAGTAGGTCCAAATTAGTCCTCAATTCGTCGTCGTTTGCTTCCTCTATGGCTGTTGTAAACCTTATGCTTGATTCGCCAATCTCCACAGGTATTACGGTTTTTGAGCCATAGACAAGTGCGAACAGAGTTTCTCCCATGGCTATTTTTGAAGTTGGTCTCTACGCTCATAGTACCGCTAGTAACTTATCAAGCCAATTTCATTTGGCTTTATCTAGCCGCTTCTTTAGATTGTTGATGATGGTTTTATTTCTTGACTCAGCTTGAACATTAGCCATGGGGTGATATGGCGTTGAAGTGATCCGTTTGATTTGCTAGCTTTTAAAGAATTATGTGATTTGCGAGCCTATGAATTGTGAGCCATTATCACACACGATCTCCTTTGGTATCCCAATGCGGCATATTGTTTCGCCATAAGAAGCTTTTAACTTCCTTTTCTCGCACTTGTTTGAATGTTTCTGCCTCTACCCATTTTGTAAAATAGTCGGTTAGCACGAGTAAAAACCGTACCTGTCTTTTAGTTGTGGGAAGAGGTCCTACTATGTCCATGCCCCATTTCATGAAGGGCCATGGGGATATTATTGGATGCAATAATTCCGTTGGTCGATTCATGTTATTGGCAAACCTTTGGCATCTGTCGCATTTGGATACGAAGTTCTCAACTTCTTCTTCCATCTTAGGCCAATAGTACCCAACTCTGAATAGATGAACGACAATTGCATTGTCTTTGTTTGTTACTTCCGTGACTGCTGCGAGGTTAGATAATGCATATGCTTCTGCATTTTCCTCTCTAGGTATTTGTATTACCTTCCATGTTTTGAATTGTCTCACGAGCTCTCGTGCCATTTCCAGATATTGTTGCATCCGAGTCTCTCGAGCGATGTAAGTCCCCTGCATCTGATTTATTACTAGTTGGGAGTCGTTTTTGATTACTATTTGCTCGATTGAAAGTTCTCGTGAAAGTTCTAGTTCTGCAATGACAGCTTCGTACTCTGCTTCATTATTAGTTATAGGATAACATTTGATAGCCTGTTGTGTCTTTTCACCCTTGGGTGATATTAAGACTATGCCTAAGCCGACACATTTTATATTGGAAGAACCATCGGTAAATAGGGTCAATAGACCCGGATTAGCACCGTTAAATAGTTGTAACTATTTTTCCACTTCAGGGACAATGCTATTACTAAAGTCAGCGACAAAATCAGCTAAGATCGGAGACTTAATTGCAGTCCTAGGCTGATATATTATTTCATGCTCACTTAATTATATGGCCCACTTGGCTAATATTCCTGATAGTTCTTGTTTATGCAGTATGTTTCTTAATGGATACGAGGTCACAACTGTGATTGGATGACATTGAAAGTATGGCCTTAAATTTCTAGATGCCATGATTAGAGCTAAGGCTAACTTTTCTAGATGTGGATATCTGGTTTCACCATCTAGTAATGTCTTGCTTACATAATAAATAGGAGATTGTTTACCTTTATCCTCCCTTACCAATACTGCACTTACATCAATTTCCAAGACGGCAAGGTAGACGTACAGCCTCTCCCCCTCCTTTGGATTTGACAGCAACGGAGGTTTTGATAGATAAGCCTTTAGGTCTTTGAGAGCCTGTTGACATTCTTCAGTCCATTTGAACCGATTTTGCTTTTTGAGAACTGTAAAGAATTTAAAACTTTTTTCGGAAGATTTGGAAATAAATCTTCCTAAGGCTTCAATTCTTCCCGTTAGTCTTTGAACTTTTTTGTTTATAAGTACATCAGGTATTTCTTCTATAGCTTTAATTTGAGCGGGATTTACCTCTATTCCACTGTTTGATACAAGGAAACCCAAGAATTTACCTGATTCTACGCCAAAAGCGTATTTTTCTGGATTCAGCTTCATATTATACCTGCGTAAAAAGTCAAATGTAATAGAGAGGTGCTGGAAATGGTCTTCCGCCCATGTTGATTTTACCAGCATGTCATCGATGTAAACTTCCATCGTTTTTCCCAGATGTTCCTGGAACATCTTAGTCACTAGCCTTTGATAGGTGGCTCCAGCATTTTTTAAGACGAAAAGCATGACTTTATAACAATAAGTCCCCCCCTATTTGTAATAAAGGAGGTTTTTTCCTCGTCTGAGGGATCCATTTTAATCTGATTATAACCAGAATATGCATCTAGAAAGCTTAACAATTCATCACCTGCGGTGGCATCAATCATTTGATCTATATGTGGTAATGGGAATGAATCTTTGGGGCATGCTTTATTTAAATCAGTATAATCTACACATACTCTCCATTTGCCATTCTTTTTAGGTACTACCACAGTGTTAGCTAGCCAGTTAGGGTATGTTACCTCTCGTATTGAACAAATTTTCAAGAGTTTTTGTACCTTTTCGTCAATCACTTGGTTCTTGAATGGCCCTTGCTTTCTTTTCTTCTACTTAACAAGCATGAAGGATGGATCTTCATTTACTTTATGAGTCATCACTTCTGGTGGGATACCTGTCATATCTGAGTGGAACCACACAAAGCAATCTGCGTTAGCCTTTAAATAATCAATTAACTTACCTCTTCGATTGGGGCTCAGCCTCGTACCTATATGCACTTTCTGTTCAGGTTTTTGTTCAAACAATGGAACAGCTTCGAGCTCTTCCGTAGTTGTTTTGATGTGTTCGTCTTCATTCGATTCTTGGATGACGTTCGATCTGGAATCTACGTCTGTGTGATCCAATGCATCTTCCGTGATGACTTGATTTACCTTCTCGTGAGTATCTCCTTTCGTATCTGTATGAACACTCACCTCTTTTTGTCCCTGTTGGGTCAGTAATTTTTTTCATACCTGTTTGGCCGGTGACTTCTGTCTGGAAGATTTCTCTGTCTTCCGATTCTTCCGTCTCTACTTTTTTGTTATAATGCACCACGGAATTTATATTTCTGGAGGTCTGTTGATCAACTATAATCTGTCTGATTCCCCATTCTGAAGGGAATTTAATTACCTGGTGTAAGGTGGATGGTACTGCTTTCATGTTGGGGATCCAGGGCCTTCCCATGATTACATTATAAGCCATGTCAGTATCAATGACTTGGAATTTGGTGTTTTTAGTTACTCCCTCGGTGTAAGTGCTAAGTTCGATCTCTCATTTGGTTATCACTGTAGAGTTGTCAAACCCTGATATGGCTCGTGCCTTTGGGATCACCTGATTTCCCATGAGCATTTCTTCCACGACTCTTAACAAGATGATATTGACTGAACTACCTGGATCAATCAACACTCTTTTAACGTTAGTGTCATGAATGAGTAAGGATATTACCAGAGCATCGTTGTGGGGGAGCATTAGTCCGCCAAAATCTGCATCATCAAAGGTTATATCATCTACATCTAGATTTTCTCGAACCCACTTTCCATGGGTAATTGTGTCGAGGATAATTTGCAAACTATTCCGTTCACTTCCTCTCCTCCATGTATCACATTGACGGTTCTTTTTGGAGATGGAGTTATTTGGGGCTCCTGTTTGTTCTTCATATATGCTTGTTTACCTTTATTACTAAACAATTCTGTTAAATAGCCCTATTTCAATAATTATTCTATTTCACCTTGTAAAAACCTGCAATCCGCAGTTTTGTGTCCATGATCGTTATGGAATTTGCACCAGAAATCTGGATTTCTTTTATTTGGGTTTGACCTCATTTCTTTAGGCCATCGAACCTTATCTCCCATGTTTCTTAATATTGAAACTAGTTCAGGGGTACTTACATTGAAGGTGTGATCCCCAATTCGTGTATTACCTCTGTGTCGTTCATCTCGATCATTTCTGTACCTAGATTAGGACGAGCTCGTAACTCTGCTTGATGGTCTATATTTTGACCTAACATTTTCAAATCTGGGACGAGTATCTCGTCCCGAGGGTCCCATGTAAGGATCGTACCTGTTTTTACTTGATTTCCTTTCTGATTCAGAACGTCTGGATCTGGTATGATCTTCATCCCTTGAAAGAGCAATGATATCTTCCTCTATTCGAAGTTTAGTATTGTACCTGTTGTAAACATCATTCCACGTTGTAGTTGGGAACTCTCTCAAGCTTTCCTTGAGTCTTCTCGTGGCTTCTCAACTTTTGTGATTTTGATTGCTCGCAAATGCCATGGATGCCCAGTTATTTTAAATATGTCTTCCATTCTTTTCTCGACATTTTGTGCCCCGGAGTGTACTTTTATGAAAGAATCTGCAAGTTCAGCAAATAAATCTATAGAGTTTTCAGAGAGAAGAGAATACTAGGTTAGAGCTCCTTTGGTAAGTGTTTCTCCAAATATTTTTACTAGAACCGACTCAATTTCTTGTTTTGTCAGATCATTGCCTTTTACTCCAGTGGTAAAAGCAGTCACATGGTCACGTTGGTCAGTTGTTCCGTCATACTTAGGGACATGAGGCATTCTGAACTTCTTGGGTATTGGCAAAGGTGTTGCGCATGGTTTCCAAGGTTGTTGAGAATATCTATCAACATCAATGCCTTTGATAACAGGTGGTACT
>ML295150.1:0-16871 GCA_005239495.1 Nicotiana undulata
TTCTCTGATTCTGGCTGCCTTGTTCTGTGGTATTCTTCGTCTTTTGATTGTGTGATTATATCCACTTCAATTCTTAGTTTAGTACTGTACCTGTTTTATACGTCATTCCATGTTGTGGCTGAGAATTCTCTTAGACTTTCTTTAAGTCGTCTCGCAGCTTCTGAACTTTTTTCGTTCAAATTGCTCGTGAATGCCATAGCTGCCCAATTGTCAGGCACCCTTGGTAGTTGCATTCTTTCTCTTTGAAACCTGTCTACAAACTCACGGAGCAATTCTTTGTCTCCTTGCTTTATTTTGAAGATATCTTCCATTCGTTTTTCCACTTTTTGCGCACCAGAATGTGCTTTTATAAATGAATCTGCAAGTTCAGCAAAAGAATTTATAGANAATTCTTTGTCTCCTTGCTTTATTTTGAAGATATCTTCCATTCGTTTTTCCACTTTTTGCGCACCAGAATGTGCTTTAATAAATGAATCTGCAAGTTTAGCAAAAGAATTTATAGAGTTTTCAGGGAGGAAAGCATACCATGTTAAGGCTCCTTTCGTGAGCGTTTCTCCAAATTTTTTGACAAGGACTGATTCTATTTCCTCTTTTGTCAAATCGTTGCCTTTTACTCCAGTAGTGAAAGCAATCACGTGATCACGTGGGTCAGTCGTGCCATCATATTTGGGGACATCAGGCATTCTAAACTTTTTAGGTATGAGCAACGGGGTTGCACTTGGCTTCCAAGATTGTTGGGAGTATCTTTCAGCATTAATTCCTTTGATAATAGGTGGAACACCAGGAATTTGCTCGATGCGTTCGTTTTGTTCTTTTATCTGCTTCTGCATAGTTAGTAATACATTTTGTAATTCTGAATCACTAGCCGTACCTGGTCGTATTTCAGGAAATGTATTGAGAGTTTCGATACTGGTTGAATTTGTTAAATCTACTTGCAAATTTTCCACTGGAGTTGTATTATTCGGGGTTGGTGAAATTAGAGGTACTTGTGGCAATCCTCTTGCAAATTCTTGCAAAGCTTGTCCCACGTACTCTGCTATCATTCGCCTTATTTGATCTGATTCCACCGCCTGTTCATTATTATGATTGCCAGCTCTTTCAGGAGATGGTTCTCTCGAAGTTCGTGGAGTTCCTCGAGGAGGAGTTGAAGCTGGGGTTTCATTCCTTTGCTGGTTGTTATCGTCATTATTGCCAACGTTGTTGTTGTTGGAATTTGACATGATTTTAAGGATATCGATTGGTAGCGAAAACGATGATTATCAGATTCCCGGTAACGGAACCAATTTGTTTAACCAAAAAATGAACCTTTTTGACTAAAGCTTAATTTCAGGAAAAACTCGGGTTACTGATAATCGGATCAATCAAAAAAAGACTAAAAAGCAATCGTTGAGAATTAAAAAAAAACAGTAACTTATATTGCTCGAAATCTGATCCCCTGTTTGTTACATTGACATTCCTTTTATAGGAATGTTTTCCTAGTACATCGTTTGTATTACTGTCATGAAGCCTATTTAATGCTTAATTAATACATTTATGAGGCGTTATAAAAATAACTAGTAACTGTTATTTTAGGAATGGTGTAACGTACGAGGCATTGATTGCTGATCTTTGAATTGGCCTGTTATTGTGTCCGGATTCGTTGTGACCATGCCTTTTTTCTTTAGTGATCTTTTCCGTGGCTAATTCCTTGCATTGCCCGTACCTCTTTATCTCGCATCCGGTTGTGATATTTTGATTGGTCCACCTGGCTAGCTGAGTCATCTAAAATCTGTACACGTGTAAGACTATATCTTTTACCAATACATACATAGGCCAAACAAAATATCTATTTGTGTCTCAACATCTCGAAGAGAAATTCAAACTCAAACGACAAATTAACAATAGATTTAAGAACAAAATCTAAAGGGGTGGTCTTATGGCATTCACCCACAGTTCCTAAACAAAATATAGTATAATACGTCATATATTTGGGGGAAACAATGCACAAGAGTAAAGGTGCAAAGAATACATACCTTGAGAAAAATACAGTTTGATAGAAAAATCTTCAAGTTCAATCAACAAATTCCCTTGTTGTTGAAGCGATTTGCTGTTGACATGAAGGAGAGACCCTAAAATATTGTAAAGCTATTGTTGGAGAGAAGCGTGAATTGCTGAAGAGAAGGTTGTATTATATAAATATTAGTTTTAAAGTAGTAAGTTATTTTGGCATTTATAATATTTATTAAGGATATTTTTGGAATGAAAAGAATGGAAAACTGCTTCTGCTTTTGCTTTTGGGGAGAAACAACTTTTTTCTGCTTCTCCAAAGCTGCTTCTGTTTCTAGCCAAAAGCACTTTTTCCCCCCAAAAAAGCTTGTCCAAACACCCCAAATTTTGAAAAAAACACTTTTTTGAAAAAAAAAGCACTTTTGGCTCATTGAGAAGCTTGGCCAAACAGACTAATAGTCTCCTCCCATAACATTTAGAAGATAGCCTTCATGTCCAGGGACGTATGAAGAATTTTTTGTAAATGGTCTCGTAATTTATAGAAGAATGGGAATCATAAATTTTATTTATCATACTTCTAGACATGAAATAACTTTAGTCTATTGCTTATGTTGAGTCCTAAGTTAGAAAAAGGTCATGAGTTCAATTCTACTTCATCACATTTTTAACCACATAGGCTCTATCAAGTATTTGCAAAACATATACGCTAGTTGAGATTTGAACATTTGACCTCTTAGAGCAAAATCAAGCACATAACCAACACACCAAGAGACAAATCATGTCAAGTGGTTTCATTTTTTTCTACTTATTTGTTTCCTTACTCTCTCTCTCTCTCTCTCTCTCTCTCTATATATATATATATATATATAACTTACTCTTATTGCAAGCAACCATAATCAAGGAGAAGAATACGATCTCTAAGAAATGAATGTTGCGAAGCAGAAGGATCAAGAAAGTCAATCTAAATCAACTTAGGATCCGAAAAGTTATCCAAATAAGGAAGGTTAAGGTAGCAGAATCAGTCCAGACAGAAAATATACTCTTGATCTACAATCACGGATGTCAAGGAAAATCATATCAAATAAAAGATATGGGAGATTTGCAAAACCAATCAATTACGCCATTCAAGGGAAGCATGCCAATTATATCGAGCTTCAAGGATCAATTATAGGAAAGCTCCAACCTTATTCTCGGAATGAGTCAATTAAGGTTCACTCCAAGGATCAATTTATTTGAGTTGCCTATCTCCCAAATATCTGTTCCTGCCAAGGCTCCTTTTAACATATCGTGCCTCAAGATGTATATATATAGTCGTAGACACAGCATAAGAAATATACTTTGATCGAACCAACCTCAAGTTTTTTGTTATACTCCAACCAAGCACCGTAGTTTATTCTAGATTTATTGCGTAACTAGTGGAGAGAAGAAGAGAAAAAATTATTGGTAAGGCATTATATCTAAAACATAGAGAGTTAATTGTGTTCTGAGAAGCAGTTGGTGTATGCTTGACAACATCCAATCACTTGTACCAAAAAAATTCAAGGAGCTTTAAAGAGAGAATCCTCTTGCAACCCAATGAGACTATTCTAGGATTCCATTGAATTCGAACAAGTATAAAAATATCATTTACTTTATGCCTTTTACATTCTATCTTTACTATTTACTTTGCATTAAATTCTATACGACTAATTGGTAAACCAATCAACTACTTAGTAATAAAAGAAAAAAGACAACAATTCACAACCCCTCCCCCCCAATATTGTACTTTCAATTGGTATCAAAGCAGGTCTCACACTTTTAATTTTGCTTTACAACTAGTGAATAAAGACCATGTCAAACCAAGTAATTATCGGAGTACTATTTCATGAAGGTACATCACAAGCGAGGCCGTCATATTTCAATAGACAACATTTCTCACATTGGAAGGTTCACATGGAAATCTATGCAAAATCTTATGACGTAAAAGTATGGCATGTAATCAAAAAGGGAGATTATCCAATTCCAGCAGCAAAGTCTGACAAGAAAACATATGGACAAACGTCTACTAATCCAATGGATATAGATGACTACTTTGATTAGCAAATGATAGTAATACAAGTTAATCCCAAGGCACGAAACTATACAATGCTATAAGCAGAGAAGAATAAAAAAAGATTTCATGCTATGATACAACTAAAGAAATATGGGATAAGCTGGAAGTTATTTATGAAGGGATGAGCAAAGTCAAGGAAACAAGGATAAATCTGTTGATCCATGACTATAAACTTATTCAAAGAAAAGAGGGTGACTCCTTGAAGAAATGTTTGCCCAATTCAGTAAAATCATTAATGATATGAAAACTTTTGGAAGACCATACTCGAGTGGCGAACAAGTTCGAAAAATCCTAAGAAGTCTGCCTATTACTTGGCAAACAAAAGTAGTTGTACTCGAATCTCAAGATCTAGACAAGATTTCCTATGATGAACTGCGTGAAGACCTCACCGGTGAAAAGAGAAAAAAAGAAAACAGCTGCTTTCAAAACCTCAATTGAAGAATCTGAAGATGATAATGACAATAAATTTGAGGCTTTAGAAGAGGAAATCACTATGATTTCAAAAACAATGAATGGACTGATGAGAAAATATAAGAATACCAAAAAAGGAATAATGTCTTCCAGAAAAACCAGACAGTACAATGAACAAGATAAGAATGATGGAAAATATTTTGAATATGGCAAATATGATCATGTACAAGCTAAATGCCTAGACCTCAAAAGAAAAGCCTTTAAAGGATTTCACAAAAACAAATCTTTTGGAAGTTGGAGTGATGAAGACAACTCAAAATATGAAGAAATCACTAATATTTTCTTCATGACTATATTAGTAAATGATATGAACAAATTTTCAGGTTGCTAGATAGATAAGACATATAAGATGATGATAGCAAGAAAACAATAGAGAATTTCTTCATGGCACGTGGTGAATCTAGCGAGGTAAGACCTTATGAATGTGATAGATATAATGAATTATAAGATATTCTTGATCTCACCCGGAAAGAGTCTAAAAAAATGCTAAATGAATTGAAGAGACTGAATAAGGAGAAAAAAGGTTGGGAACTTAAACTTGAAGTTTGTGAAATCGAAAGTGATGTTCTTCAGGAAGAAGTTCAGGAATTGCAATTGCAACTCAATGGCATGCGCAAATCCATCAGTCACAGTTCCGTCAACTCTAACCGAATGAATTACAAGTCAACTGGAAAAAACCTGTTGCAAATGAATCTACTAGCAATGGCACCACTAGTAGATCCAGTGAAAAATCCACTATCGTATGTCATTATTGTAATAGAACTGGTCGTAAATATTGTTTTTTGTAAATTTTGCTCAAATGTTATGGGATGGATCTGGAAGCCTACAAATAGTCATGATATTAATAGAACTAACCAAAAAGGACCCAAGCAAGCTTGGTACCTAAAAGAAGGCAATAATCTTATTTTGCAGGAACACCATAGCAAAAATCAAAAAGAAAAATAGTATCTCGACAGTGCATGTTCCAGTCACATGACGGGCGATAAAAACTTATTCAAAGAAGTCACAAAGATAAATGAAGGAAATGTCAAATTCGATGATGATTCAAAAGGCAAAATTGTTGGCACCAGAATAGTTCCATTCAATAATGAATGTTATATCACAGACGTTTATCTTGTAGATGGACTTAACTACAACCTGTTGAGCATGAGTCAACTACGCGACTCTGGATATGAAGTGAACTTCAAGAAAACATGTTGTGCTCTCAAAGCAGGTAAACTCATTCTTCCAAGAAAAAAGGTATAAAAACATGTGTATTCTAGACTGCATTGAAAACTTGGATAGTCACGCTTGTCTAACATCCATATCTTATGATCTATGGCTTTGGCATAAGAAACTTGGCTATACAAGCATGCACTTGATTGAAAAACTGTCTAGACATGACCTAGTCATTGGTCTTCCAAAACTCAATTTTTCTTCGAATTACATATGTGATGCATGTCAACTATGTAAGCAAACTAGAACCTCTTTCAATCCCAAATATGTTGTCTCCACAACCAAGCCTCTACAATTATTACATATGGATTTATTTTGCCATACTAATTGGAGGAAAATGATATGCATTAGTTATTGTTGATTATTACCCACATTTTACATGGGTAATATTTTTCACTCACAAATATGAAGCTTTAAAGAACTTTGAGATCATGCAAGAGGATTGAAAAAGAAAATGGGTATCTTATCTCAACCAAACAAAGTGATCATGGAGGAGAATTTGAGAGCAGATTATTTGAAGAATTTTGCAATGAACAAGGATGCACTCATAACGTTTCAGCACCTATATCACCCCAACAGAATGGAGTAGTTGAACACAAAAATCAAACTCTGCAGGACATGACCAGAACAATAATATTCGAGCATTACCGACCAATCATTTTTGGGCAGAGGCAGTCAGCACAACATGTCACATCCTAAATAGATGTCTTATTCGACACATTTTGAAGAAAACTTTAAATGAACTATGGAAAGGCAAAAGGTCAAACATTGGCTACTTTCATTATTTTGGAAGCAAATGTTTCATTCATAATAATGGTAAGGAAAATCTTGGTAAGTTCGATCTAAGAAGCGACAAATATATATTTCCTGGAAATTCAAATAACAATAGGTCTTTTAGAGTTATAATAAACGTACCTTGTGAGCTACTCCCTCGGTCACTTTTTAACAAAAAATTCTCTCTCTAGACTAGGGCGATCGGCGCAGATTAAGCTAATCTACGCCGACGGCGGAGACCATGGCTAGAGGGCGAGGAAGACCGAAGAAGCAAGCAATCGTAATAGTGGGAAGCTCGGATAATGCTAGAGTTATAGCTGAAACCCTAGAAAATGGAAGTGAACAATGAGTGATTACACCACTAGCAACTCAATTTCCCCCTTTGTCTCCGCTAATTTCGACGGGCAAATTGTCAACTAGAGCTAGGAAATTGAACATAAACGAGCCTCTGCAACTGTAATTACCAGGAATTACTGAAGAACAACAAACAACACAACTCAAACAACCATATTTGAGGAAGCCTGAGCAACCATTGAAGGGGCAAGAGACAAACAACACTTAGTCTGGACTTTTCAACCGCAATCGAGCAGCAACTAACAGTATGTCACTTGATTACATACCACCAGAGTTGATTGATGGAAATGTAATGGTCAAGCTTGATAGGGAAGAAACGAATAGGGAAGCTGATAAGTGGAAAGCTGCACTAGTGGTTTATGTGATAGGGGAAACACCAAGGTATAACTATATGAAGCGTTATGTGACTCAAAATTGGAATATGGTAGCTGAGCCTGAAGTGTATTACCATGAAGAAGGGTATTATATAGTTAAATTCAAGTCGATAGCTGATTTGCAAGAAGTACATTATGCAAGACCATATATCATAAATAACAAGCCAATGATTTTGAAACAATGGTGCCCTGAATTTGATTTCAATGCTGAGTTTCTTACAAAATTGCCTTTGTGGGTTAAATTCCCTAGTCTACCTATGAACTGCTGGAGTCGAGATTCATTGAGCAGGATAGCTAGTGCAATTGGAGTGCCAAAATACGCCGATGAATGTACATCAAAGCAAACTAGAGTATCATTTGCCAGGATGCTTATAGAGGTTAATGTCACCAAGCCTTAACCAGATGAAGTAACTGTTCTTGATCCATCAGGGAAAACATTTCAACAATTGGTTATGTTTGAGCGGAAGCCAGACTACTGTGATGAATGTTTAATGATATGACATAATTGTGCAAAGCTGAAACTGAAGGATGTGTAGAATGAGGAACACAGAAACAACAACTTTGAAAAGAAGAAACAAGGCCCTAAGAAGAAGGTACAAGCTTGGGTACTGAAGGAAGACAAGAGAACTGTAATTGAAACTAATGAAGAGAAGAAGGGAAATCAGTCTACAGAAGCCACTCACCAAGCTCAGAAGCCAATAGAGAAAATGGATACAAAGGACTTGAATCCACACTCTAAAGAGAAGCAACTGTTAAAAAGGAAGGCAACTAAATAAATTAATGGTAGACTTGTGCAGCAGCTGATTGAAGCAACCATTCCAGTAAGAAATGAATTTGAGCTATTGCAAAGTGGAGATGATGTGATGACAAAACTCCTACCTACTGATATAGGTGGAGGATTTATATGTCATCAATAATGACATGGTTAGTATGGAACATGAGGGGTTTGAATAAGAGATATAGGCAAAAATAATTAGCTAAGTATCTCAAAGAGAACAAAATTAAAGTAGAAGGATTAGTGGAGACAAGGGTGAAGGAACATAGAGCTCAGGCAATCTATAATAAAATTGCCCCAAGATGGGGTTTTGAGAATAACTATAGTTATGCACAGAATGGTAGAATCTGGATGATTTGGGACACTGATGCTTACAAGGTTGCAATTCTGAAGAAGGCATCACAGTTTATTCACTATGAAGTGGTGAGCAGAAATCAACAAATTGAATGTGCTATGACAGTAGTATATGGTTATAATACAGTGGAGAAGAGGAGAGAGTTATGGAACCGATTGAGTAATTTGGCTCAAACAATAGCCAATCCATGGATCATCTGGGGAGATTTTAATGCTATTTTGAGTCCACTAGATAGATTGAAAGGAGCAGCAGTCACTAGTCATGAGATAAAAGATTTCACAGAATGTATTCAGCAATTGATGTTGAATGAACTGACATGGAAAGGAGATTACTATACATGAAAAAATAAGCAACAAGGAAGTGACAGAATATGGAGCAGGATTGACAGAGCTTTTGGAAATACAGAATGGATGCTAAAATATGGCCATTTTCTGAACGAATATAAAATCCCTCATATATCTGATCACTGTCCAATGATGATCACCATAAATGTGAGGGAGCCAAGGGTCAAAACAACTTTCAAATTCTTCAATGTATGGGCAACTCATGAGGATTTTCTTCATCTAGTGGAGGAGAACTGGAAGCAAATATATCACTCACATAAGATGAGGAATATCTGGACTAAGCAGAAGGAATTAAGGGAGAAGCTGAAAAGACTAAATGAAACTGAATTCAAAGGTGTAACAACAAGAATTATTCAAGCAAGAGAGTATCTTCAAGAAATACAACTCAAGCTAAGGCATCAATACTTAGATGAGTTAGCAATGGAAGAAAAGATGATGATCTTCCAACTAGAGAAGTGGTCAATGATAGAAGAAAGTGATCTACAACAAAAGGCTAGGGCAAGATGGATTAAACTTGGGGATGCTAACACAAGTTACCTTTCAGCTGTTATAAAGATAGAAAATAGAAGAAGCAAATATTAGAATTAGAGTCTCAAGTCGGAGGCAGATTAACAAAAGCTAGAGACATCAAGATGGAGATTATACAGTTCTATAAGTCACTTATGGGAACAACTTTGCAGAGTGTAACAACAGTTAGCAAAGTAATCATGAGAAGAGGGAATGTGCTGAATCACACTCAATAACTCAAACTTTGTGAAGATGTGACAGAGGAGGAAATCTGTTAAGGTCTTCAAGCTATATGAGATGACAAAGCTCCGGGAGTGAATGGTTATAATGCAGTATTTTATACAAAAGCTTGGACAGTCATTAAGGAAGAAATCATTGAAGCTGTACAAGAGTTCTTCACAACGGACAAAATGTATAAAGGGATTAATTGTACAGCAGTCACCCTGATACCAAAGGTTGTCAACCCTGCTACAATTGAGGAATATAGGTCAATTGCTTACTGAATGGTCTTATATAAGATTATAGCAAAGGTCCTTGCTAGCAGAATTCAGAAGGTGATAACAACTATATTTACTGAAACTCAATCAAGCTTCAATCCGAGGAAGGAAGGTAGCAGACAATGTGATAATGGCACATGAGTTGGTGAAGGCTTATACAAGAAAACATATATCTCCCAGATATATGATTAAGGTTGATATTCAAAAGGCATATGATACAGTAGATTGGAGATTTTTGGAGAAAATGCTGAAAGAATTGAATTTCCCTCAAAATATTATCAGATGGGTGATGGAATGTGTCACTAATGTTAACTTTTCTATAGTTATAAATGGAGAGTCAACACCACCCTTTGATGCTGCCAGAGGACTACGTCAAGGAGACTCAATGTCTCCTTTTCTATTTGCTATTGTTATGGAGTATTTGGGTAGAAGTCTCAGCACATTAAAAGAGGAGAAACAATTCAAGTATCACCCAAACTGCTCCATGATAAACATCACATATTTGTGCTTTGCAGATGACCTTCTTATGTTTGCTAAGGGTGATAAGCTATTAGTGAGACTTATACATGAAAAGTTTAGTACATTCATAAGTTCCTTAGGGATACAAGTTAATCAATCCAATAGTGCTGTATACTATGGTGGGGTTTCAGAAGAATGCAAACAGGAAATTCAGCAAGCAATTGGTTATAGCCAAGGGGAACTACCATTCAGATATCTAGGAATCCCTCTAACTACTAGAAAACTGAAATTGGTAGAATGGAAGCCTCTAATAACCAAAATCACAGCAAGAATATCTTCATGGACAACCAAGAAATTATCCTATGCAGGAAGAGTACAATTGGTAAAGTTAGTGTTGTTTGGTATTCAATCTTATTGGGCACAGTTGTTCATCATTTCTGCTAAGGTGATGAAAGCCATTGAAGGATACTGCAGAAGTTACATATGATCAGGAAAAAATGAAATCACCAAGAAGTCACTTGTAGCTTGGAGCAGGATGTGTACGCCAAAATCAGTTGGAGGTTTAAATCTCACTAATCTCAAACTGTGGAATAAAGAAGCCATAATAAAGACTTGTTGGGATTTGAAGACTAAAAAAGACACTTTGTGGATTAAGTGGATTCATGAGTATTACATAAAAGCACAAATGTTGGAGAGTATGACTATCCCCCAACAAGCTAGCTGGATGGTCAAGAAAATACTCAAAGCAAGAGAGGGAAGGTATGTACAACCAGAAAACTTGACGAATAAAAGCATGATCAGAAGCATATATTTGAAAATGGTTGGGGAGTTTCCTAAGGTTACATAGAAAAATATCATACGTGGGAATGAAGCAAGACCAAAAGTAGTGTTTATAACATGGTTGCAAGAACAAGATAGGTTGCTAACTGCTACATGACTGGAAATCTGGGGGATTCAAGTAGATAACAGATATGTTATGTGCAAATAAGTAGCAAAAACCAGAGATCACTTGTCCAGCAGGAAGACAGGTTTGGAACAAGCTCATGCAGTGGCTACAAATCACCTGGGTGAATATGAGTACATGGAGCCAAATGCAACATTGGATTGAACAGAGCATGAAAGGGAAAACTGACAAAGCAAAGCTAGTGAAGATGATGTTTACAGAATATGTATATGCAATTTGGATGGAAAGGAATAACCAGATATTTGCACAAAATGAGAATACATGTGAATCAGTGGCCCGAGAGATTGCTTATACTTTCCATGTTCGAGCTAATAGTACTACTAAGATAATGCTTTAAAAATATAAATTTCCTAGGTAGTAATAGATATTAACTGCTTTCTGTAGAAGGGAATATTGATAGTAGAGTTGAGAGAAACAGACTGAGATATAAAGTCTGACTGATTTGTAAATATTACTTTTGGTTATTAATGAAAGTTATAATTACAAAAAAAAAACGTACCTTGTGTGTAGAAGAATCAGTTCATGTTATGTTTTATGATAATAACCATGTGGCCGAGAAACGAGTCATTGTAGGTGATGAAGAGATTAACCAAGACCTCTCCAAGATCGATGAATCTCATGAATCAAAAGAACCATGTTGGGTCCAAACACACACGCAAGTATACGCGGTCGACAAGTAATGAAGTGATAAGAAAGTATCGTTCCCACGAGGATTTATGATCAACTAATGTCCAATCTAAACTTTTTAAATTTAATGCTCAAGTGAGTGTGAAG
The DNA here is from genome assembly GCA_005239495.1 of Nicotiana undulata. Classification (NCBI taxonomy): domain Eukaryota; kingdom Viridiplantae; phylum Streptophyta; class Magnoliopsida; order Solanales; family Solanaceae; genus Nicotiana; species Nicotiana undulata. The sequence goes on from ML295150.1 coordinate 11,942, forward strand.
ATGATTGTAAATTTGGTAAATAAATTACTATGAACTAATAGGTAAGCAAGAAAATAAGATCGCAAGTAGAGCAAACAAACACAAAGGAAGAATTCAATGACATGGGTATATTCCAGGGTTATGGGATTGGCGTCTCTCCTATGGTGTTTTTCGGTTTGATGTAATCACTTGACTTATCTAATTTGTTGGTTAGCAGGATTTATTATGCTCGCGAAGTTCTTTCGACGCTTTGCTCGCCTATTCAAGTCAACATAAGACTATATGTCTATAGAATCAAACTTGACAAGAATGCAAGTATATTTCTTGTGAAAATAACGAAGTAAGGCAACTAGAATTTGTCTATCCTAATCACGAATTTATTCTCCGATGCCCGGATTCAAGAACTTACTCTATTCAATCCTATATGCAATTTATAGTTCCCACTTTCGAGTTCAACTATAAATTTGTAAATAGCACTCTATTGTCAGCTACACAATAGAATAATTAATTGCAAGATTGAATAAACAAATTAATATTATAAAGTCATGCAAAACAATCAACCGTCAATTTACAATAGTCAAGAACGAACCGTAACCCTAGAATAATGAGGTTCTTAGTCACTCATGTTCATCACAATCATCAAAATATTATTTTCAAACATAAAAGCTATGAATACTAGAAGAAGAATGGAAGAATTGATGAATTTCGTGCTCCCGAGTGTTTAGTACTTGTGCTTCTCTCTAAAAGTCACGTCTCCCTTGTCGAAATAGGTTTAGGTTTACTTTTATACGAGTTGGGGGCGTCTTGGGATCAAAATAATCAAGTCTCGAGTGAAATAGGACAACTTCACATCACCAGTGCCCAGAGTAGCGTGGGGCGCTAGCCCTGGCGCTGGAATTTTGGAGGGTCTGTTTTGTGCGCCACAAGTAGCTCCCCACGTTGCCTGTGGCGCTACTTTGTGGCTTTTTCTCATTTCGTCTCCTTTGCTTCAATTCGCGTACATTCGTCCCAAATTACCTCCAGATGATTCCTACACATAAAAAAACCACTAATCAGTACAAATCATTACATTACACATCCGAAATCTACAAAACGTGAGTAAAATGCGAGGCAATATGCATATAATGATACATACTTTAAGTCTAATATCAAATCAACTGACAAAAGCAATGAATCTTCAAAATCGACTAATGAATCTGCCAGTAAACATGCTGAAACTCAAAAAGAGTCGACTACTCAACAAGCTAAAACAATACCCAATGAATGGAGAAGTGAACCTGAGTATCCACATAAATTTATCATAGGAAATCCACATGATGGGATGAAAACCAGGGGAGCTATCAAGAAAAAGGCTAACATTGCGCTCATATCTCAAATAGAACCGAAGAAAGTTGATTAAGCCTTAAAGGAATCTAGCTGGGTACAATCTATGCAAGAAGAACTTGATCAGTTTGACAAAAATCAAGTATGGACATTGCTGCCTAAGCCAGCAAATGCCGCAATCATTGAAACCAAATGGGTATTCAGAAACAAGTTGAATGAAGAAGGCAAAATTATTAGAAACAATGCAAGATTATTCGCACACGGGTACTCGCAACAGGAAGGAGTCGACTATGATGAAACCTTCACTCCAGTAGCTCGATTAGAATCAATTCATATATTGCTTGCATATGTTTCTTTTAAAGGTTTTAAACAGTTTCAAATGAATGTTAAAAGTGATTTATTAATGTATTTATTGATGAGGAGGTCTATTTAAAACAACCTCCCGGATTTGAAAACTCACAATTTCCTTACCATGTGTTTAAGTTGACTAAGGCTCTTTATGGACTCAAGCAAGCACCTAAAGCTTGGTATGAAAGATTGAGTTCATTTCTTATATATCATGGTCTTTTAAGAGGTAAGATTGATACCACTCTCTTCATCAAACCAAGTAATCTTATTATTCAAATTTATATTGATGATATTATATTTGGAAGCGCTAACTCTGATCTATGTAAGGAATTCTCAAATCTCATGCAAAGTGAGTTTGAAATAAGTATGATCGGAAAACTAACATTCTTCCTCGGACTTTAAATACCTGTGATGACCCAAGGGATCATTTTATAAAATTAGACTCCGTTCCATGCTTAATAACCATAAAAATACTAAAATTAAATACCTCAATTTGCGTGCACAGTCCGGGCGTGAAATCGGAAAGCTTTTATGTGAAAATATGAGAAATAGCGATTTTTAGAATTTAAATTTGATAAAAGTTGACTTTGGTCAACATTTTAAGTAAACAGACCCGGATCCGTGTTCTGACAATTCTGGGAGGTCCGCAGTAAAATATGGGACTCGAGCGTATGCCCGGAAATGAATTCTGAGGTCCCAAGCCTTAGAAATCAATTTTTGAACAGAAATTATTTTGCTGAAATGTTCATGAATTAAATAAATGAAATAATGCTAAAAATTATTGGTATCAGGTCTGTATTTTGGTTCCGGAGCCCGGTACAGCTTTGTTATGATATTTAAAGGTTAACTGTGAAATTTGATGAAAAACGGAGCTCGTTTCACGTGATTCGGACATCCGGTTGAGAAATTATGAACCTTAAGAGTTTTTGATAAAAATGATGAGTTTTGAGGTTTAATTCATAGATTTACATGTTATTTTCATGATTTTATCGCACGAGCAAGTCCGTATGATATTTTTAGACTTGCGTGCATGATTTGTTTGGAGCCCCGAGGGCTCGGGTGAGTTTCGGATAGGCCACAGGGTGTTTTACACTTTAAAATAACTGCTGCTTTTTCAATATCTGGTGTCCAGATTTTTGTACTATGCGATCGCATAGGTATAGCCACAATCGCATAGTGTAGTCTTCAGGGGTCCCAAAATATTGTACTGTGCGAACGCAGCTCCTGGAGTGCGATCGCGAAGCACAATCCAGGTAAGTTGTGCGATCGCACAGTGTTATCCGCGATTAGGGCTGTGCATAATTCGGTAAATACCGAATTACCATACCGAAACCGAAGTTTTTGGTATTTGGTATTTTGGTATTGGTATGGTATTTGGTTTAAATTTTAAAAATATTTGGTATTAGGTATAGTATTTGGTATTTGAAAATAAAATACCTAAATACCGAATACCGTACCAAAATACATACTAAATTACCAAATATACATATTATATATAGCATAAATATAAAAGTTATAAAATTTTACTTCATTTTATTCTTAGTTCATTTTTTTAAATATTTCCCACCTTTTATTTTCACTATACGTACCATTTTCCCCATTATTTTGGTTACCTGCTTACACCCTTGTTTCCCCCTTTTAGTTTTAGGTTTAGAATCCACCATTTTCAAATCTTACTTCAACTTAGACAAACCTTACTTCTAGTGTTGTTGCATTCAAAAGATTAATTTTATTGGCTAGTTATAATTTAATTTCTCCGGCTAGTTAAGATATTATTCTCCCCTAAATATTACGTTCAAAAAGTTGCTTTAGAGCCGAACAAACCAAAGTTACCGTACCGAATAAACCGAAACTGAAACCGAAAGGCAAAAAACCGAACCATATCAAATTTAATTAGGTACGGTATTGGTATAGCATTTTAGAAAACCGAATACCGAAAATACCGTATCGAATTATCTAAATACAGCACCGTACCGATCGATGAACACCCCTATCCGCGGTCGCACTGTGTACCCCCTACCCCTGTGCGAACGCATGCCCCCTCCCGCGATCGCAGTGCCCAGCTTCCTTACCCTGTGCGATCGCACCTCTTTATCCGCGATCACACAGTTGCCCAACCCAGCTAATATAAATACCTGTTAAAGAACGGGCAAAACACTTTCTTCTCCAAATTTTCGAAGTTCCAGCCCTAAAAACGAGTTTTCTTCAGAAATCTTCATCCCCAATTCATAGGTAATCAATTCCAAACCTCGTTCTTTCAATTCCTTACTATTTTGCATCACTTTTAAAGCAAAAACAAAGAATTTTCATGGTAAAAATCTAGGATTTGGGTAGAATTAGGGAGTTTTGTAAAAATTAAAATTTTATATCAAATTAAGGTCAGATTTCAAAACTAATAGCATATTTGGGTTCTTGGGTGAATGGGTAAACGTAATTTGGTCCGAACCCCGAGTTTTGATCATGCGGGCCCGGGGTCGGGTTTTCACTTTTTTTGAGAAAACTTAGGAAAAATTATATTTTTCAATAAACTTAGTTTCTTTAGCACTAGTTAATGATATTAAGTTAATTTTGATTAGATTCGAGCAAGTTAGAGGTGAATTCAAAAGGAAAAGCAATAATTGAGCAGTGAGTGGCCTGCGGAATTGAGGTAAGTGTTTGGTCTAACTTTGGCTTGAGGGAATAAGACTCCCCACTTATTTGTTATGTGAATTGCATAGGCGTGGTGTATAGGTGTGGTGGCGAGTATCTATGCACCACCCAAATTGTTCGCTAAACATGATCCCCTTTCCCGTTCCCCACTTATTTGATTATTGTCTTAACTGTTACATGTTCATTATTGTTTCTATGACTATTTGGCCTTGTTGAATTGTTGTTAGTTATTGTTGTGACTATTTGAAAAGAGTATTGGTTGTTTGAATTGGTTTCCTCGTGATATAAATATGGCTAAGAGGTTTGGTATTGTTTTATGGAATAAATGCATATATTTTGATATTCTTGTTGGTTTCTTGGTTGCGAGGTTATTGATGAAGTAATGAGAAAAATGCAGTTTATTATTTATAATTGTTGGAACAAATGTATTGTGAAAGGCTTGGCCTGATTTTGTGAAATTTTGAATAAACTGATATGATATGTCTGGTGGGAGCGGGTTGCACGACCGCAACAAGGTGTGATAAGGGAGGACAGGTGGGATCGGGTTGCACTCCGCAACATGAGTAATAAGGGAGATATTTTAGGGAGGAGCAATAAGGGAGGACAGGTGGGAGCGGGTTGCACGCCGCAA
>ML295154.1:0-18083 GCA_005239495.1 Nicotiana undulata
GAACTAGACAATAGAACCGGTTTTCGAATGGTCTTGTAATAAGCGTTAACTTAGTTTTGTTAGATTAATGTGTTTTCTATTGAACTTTACTTTGTTGTTGTGTTGTTGTTATTGTTGTTGTTGTTGCTTGTAATAGGGAATTTGGTATGCTGGCAGGTGGTGTAGCTGCTAAAACAGGCAGTTTCTGCCAAAATTATACCTAGAAAAGCGACCAACTTTGGTCGCTTTTTTATTTAAAAAATAATTTTTTGGGCAATAGCGACCAAGATTGGTCGCAAATTAACCCAGATTTTCATAATAGTGACCAATGTTGGTCGCTTATTTATAAAAAAATATTAAAATCTTGACATAAGCGACCAATTTTAAAAAAATTACCTATAAGAAATTTAAAGATATTAAAAAGAAGCGACCAACTTTGGTCGCTAGTTTCCAGATTTTAAAATATAATATTTGGATTAGACCAAAGTTGGTCGCTATATTTTGAATAATAATAAATAAATAAATAACGTAATTTATATATACAGACCAACTTTGGTCGCTAAATTTATATTATTAAAAATAATAAAGCGACCAAAGTTGGTCTCTATATTTGATATCCGGAATGTTTGGTCTTTTTACGTTAGAGACCATCAAAATAGCGACCAACCCTGTTTGGACGCATTTTGGTCGCTTTTTCATTGTTTAGCGACCAACTTTAGTCACTTTTTGTGGTCGTTTTTTGCCGAATTTTTAGTAGTGATAGATCTAAGGCTACTATGAACAAGAGGCAACTACAACCGGGACGCAGGTACATCCTCAATCCAGCCCATCGTACACAGCAATATCATCAGCCAACATCTGCACGCAAGGTGCAGAAGTGTAGTATGAGTACAACCGATCTCATGTACTTAGTAAGTAAAAAACCTAACCTTAGGTTGAAAGCAGTGACGAGCTAACACAAGGTCGAGTCCAATACCAATATCCCACGATAATTCATAACAACATAATACAAGTAATAAAAGGGGTATCTCAGAAGTAAAAAATGCTCAACTCGTTCGCCGTTCCAGAAAATAGTCATGCTTTTCAAGTATCTCAGTGAAACCCCAAATCTTTTACCGAAAATACCAAAAATATGAGTAAGTTTGAAAATTGTAAGTTTTCCAAATATCCTTTCCACAATAAATAAGATGTTTCATTTTCTTTGCAGATAGCAAGTGTGAAATACCTATCTATGGCCACATATCAATGTGTCTAAAAAGTCATGAATGACGTGTACCGTAAAACATGAGGAAAAAGATCTCTATGCATGTATGTCATGTGTACATGCCAATGCCATGTATCTCAGAGATAATCATGTACTCACACTCTCAGAGTACTCAATCTCACTGTCTCATACTTTCCACTCATCATGCTCAACCACTCAGTATTGTATATGTCCCATACGGACCAGAGAAAATCCATCCCGGAATATATACATCACTGACCATCAGTCACTCAGTACCGAGGAAGGCCAATCCGGCCCCATGGAGAAGATCCATCTCCAGGTATATAAATGCTTCGAACAAGATCCATGTCTAGGGAAGTTCTATCCCTCAATAAAATCAACAGCACTCATTGGGGGTGTGTACAGACTCCGGAGGCAAGATCTCCGCGAAGGAGGCTCAAAAAGAAAAAGGTTAAAAATGATTGTAGCTAGTAGGAGTTGAACCTATGACTTTACAAAGGATTTGAACCCCTTTGACTACTAAGCTACACTTTTTGCTTGTGTCAAGGGGATTCAATACTTAATATATAAAGGTAAAAAATAGATTGCGTCTTATATATATATATATATATATATATATATATATACAGTGTAAATTTTCGGCGAAGGGGGTTCGGGTGAACCCCCTTCCCCCCTCCCTCCCCCCTAAATCCGCCCCTGTCCGGAGGGGCTCCTACAACCCAAGCGCTAACATAAGTCAGATCCAGGCATAAATCAATATAACATGCTACGACATGCAACCCGATCTCGTAATTGTCACTCATAATCAGTCTCTCAGTCATCAATCTCTCTAGTGTCACTCACGGGCCCACATGTCATGAAACTAGCCCGACAATAATGGTATGATATATCAGTAAATAACAACTTAGACTGAGATATAATATGAATGCATAAATGTGAGTGAGTATGAAATATCAATGAAATCGGTGAGATGACATCAAAAAACGACCACTATGGGTCCTAATAATAACAACATAAAGCCTAAATATGTTATTTAGCATGGTTGATAGCTCAGTTACTTTATCATATGGTGAAAACACATATATCAACAAAATAGGGCCACTATACAGTGCCATGGAAACAACAGAGCCACAATTCACAGGGTGCACGCCCACACGCCCGTCACCTACCATGTGTGTCACCTCAATACCAATTACATAACACGTAATTCGGGATTCATACGCTCAACACTAAGTTTAGAAGAGTTACTTATCTCGAACGAGCCAATACCAATGTCGAGCAAGCCAAGCAATGCTCCAAAGATGCCATCACGCGCGTAGTGACCTTCGAACGACTCAAAACTAGCCAAAAGCAACTCAAATACATCAATTAATGCCGAAGGAAACAAACTCAATCGATAAAGGTCGAATCTTTAATCAAATGCCTAAAATCGACAAAAAGGTCCAACTCGGGCCCGCGCCTCGGAACCCGACAAAACTCACAAAATCCGACAAATCATTCAATTACGAGTCCAACCATACTAGTTTCACTCAAATCCAACTCCAAATCAATATTCAAAACCCAAAAATTCACTTTATGAAATTTTAGACAAAATCCCAAATTTCACTTTGAAATCATCAATCAAATGCCAAAAACGAAGATGGATTCATGAAATATAACGAAAATCGAGTATAGAACACTTACCTCAATCCATATGGTGAAAATCGGCTCCAAAAATTCTCCAAATTCGAGCTCCCCAACTAAAAATATGACCAATTAAATAAACCTTCGATATTAAGTATTTTTTCCCAGATGTTCTGCCTCGTTTTGCATGCCAAACGATCTTGAGACTTGCTTTTGATGCCTCCAATGTATTCCTTGTAAAATTTCAGTCAATGTAAGTTTTTGAATCACCCCATTTGACCTTATAATGAAGGAGATATATTGGTTTAAATATTTGAAAATAGTGCAAAATTTTAAATACGAAGTCAGTGCCAATTTCTTAATTAATCTGGAAAAAATCTGGCTACTCTATTCTTAGTAAAATGATCATAAAATACTGATACGATGTCCAAATTCGACAATTCTTTTTGCTACGAATCCGTAATTATGATACGGATCTAAAGCTTTAATCAAATCAAAAATCGGATCTCATTTGTTTAATGTGGTACCATTTATGCTTGAAGAAACGACGTCGAAACATAAGAAAAATGAGCGCAACACAACCCAACCTATGTGAACCTCACCTGAGCCCCTCGGATCCCCGTACGAACATACCAACAAGTCTCATAACATAACACATACTTACTTAAGGCCTCAAATCATGCATAACAACATCGAAACAACGAAACACACCTCAAATGAAAGTTAATGAACTTTCAAACCTTCGACTTCCAAAAACTCGCACCGAAACATATCAAATGAACTCGGAATGAACTCAATTTCTCACACAAGTCCTAATACATCATACAGAGCTACTCGTGACCCCAAACTACCGAGCAAAGTGCAAATGCTCAAAACGACCGATCGGGTCTGTAGACGCTGAAATTTTAAGAGTCTATTCGGGTTACTTGGTGGCTACTCCACCCAAACCCTAATTCATGCCTATAAATAAGGCTAAATATGTCCTTCAAAGAGGATCTCAACAATTTCATAAACTTTCAGAATATGCACAAAAAGATCAAATAAGAGATCTCCGCAATTCCATAAACTCTCGAAATATGCATAAAAAGATCAAATAAGAGATCTCCAAAATTCCATGAAACTCTTGGAATATTCATGTCAAATATGTCTTGCATGAAGTCCTACATTCGAGAAACACGCCGCTAAGGCCCTCAAACCAAGTAGAATAAATCGGAGGGAAGAATTAAGGGATAAATAGAGTTGTAACCTACAATGTTTATCAATAAAATCCTTTTTTCTTTATAGTTATTTGTAATTACAGCTTTATTTTTCTTCACAAATTTATTGTAAACAAACGCCAAGTGGGACCAGTTCTGCCCTTCATCTCTTCCTCCTACAAATCAAAAACTTCAAGTTTCAAGATTATCCGTTGTGATGTTCGGGTACTTCAAGTCTCGTATTCAAGTTTTAGCAAGCCTACATGTCGACAAACCTTGAAGTAGGGGGCATTTGTAGACACTTAAATTTTAACAGATCAAGATAAGTCCTAAATTCAATATAACTCTTGAAATATTAGGAGTCTATTAGGGTTACTTGGTGGCTACTCCACCCAAACCCTAATTCATGCCTTTAAATAAGGCTACATATGTCCTTTAAAGAGGATCTCAACAATTTTATAAATTCTCGGAACATGCACAAAGAGATCAAATAAGAGATCTCTGCAATTCCATAAACTCTCGGAATATGCATAAAAAGATCAAATAAGAGATCTCCAAAATTCCATGAAACTCTTGGAATATTCATGTCAAATATGTCTTGCTTATATTCCTACGTTCGAGAATGCGTTGCTAAGGCCCTCGAATCACGTAGAGTATATCAGAGGAAGAATCAAGGGATAAACAGAGTTGTAACCTACAATGTTTATCAATAAAATCCTTCTTTCTTTATAGTTGTTTGTGATTGCAGTTTTATTTTTCTCTGCATAAATTTATTGCAAACAGGGCCTGTCGCGCCCCATTTTTTCCTCTTTGCAGGAAGTCAGGGTTTCGACATTCTTTGGGATAACTCATTTTCTTTTGGAAAAGGGGTATAGAAGTTGAAGAGTCGCCACCCAACAGGCTTAAGGTGCGTTAGGGCACCTATTGCAAATGAATCATATAAACCGATTTGTGTTACCATAGACTAGGTAAGGGCTTGAGATTACCTTAAGGGAAGGTGTTAGGCATCCCTCGAGGTCCACAACGGTGGGTCCCCACCAAACTTATTTTGTGAATTAGTCATTAAGCAAATAAAACAGTCTAAGAACACATATGCATAAAAATAAGATAAGGGAAGTCCTAGGTTTATTAGCCTATAGGATCACATCTGTACAATACCAGGTAAACTTTCCTCAATGAGAGGTGTTACACGTGGCATTAGCGCACATGTTATCATATCATTTACTACCCAATTACCCTCCCCTTTAGTGGTTAATATAAGTGATTCTAATTAAACGAGCTCTATGCGTGCATTACCCGTCCCTTCCTTATGGCCTTGGAGGTGTTTAGGACCTCTAATTTTAGGCAGTTATAGACTCTCCTAAGGTATTTAAAGGAGAAAATCTAAGCGACAATAAATAACAAGTAGGACTGTCAAGTAAAAGAACAATTAAGGGGCTCATGTTTACCTCCACAAATAAGCAAACAACTAGCACGTCTCAAACAACAAGATTTCAGATATTACAGAAAGGGTCCTAGAGCAGGATATCTAGGTGAGCATAATAAACAGAATATATGGTGCATTGTGTTAAGGTGAAGCAATAGGGACCTTAATCAGTTTGCCTACTGATTTTAGGACTTGTTGAATCTGGGTAGTTCACAAATAATTAAACAAACACAAATTTACCAGTTTTGCAGGATTTTAATTACCCACAGGCTTGCCTAGGCGTGGATCTGAGATACATTATAAACATGTTGTTTAACTGTGATAAGAATTCTAACAATCGATTTAGAACAAGTAGTTTGAATTTATTATGTCCTACAAGCATGTTGTCTAGGTATTTGAACATTACGAAACTGGTTGTATACATTTATCTCTATAACGCGATATCCAGGTGTTGGGATTGCTTTTAAAGTTACTTTTACAGACGGAATAACTACTGATTTTACACGATGTAGACATGGTATCCAAGCAAATGCAATACAAATACTAAAGCATGATTTATATTGCACATAGGGGAATGAACGTATTTATTAAGCAGAATTAGTGGTAACTTAGTGACATAATTCTTTAAGTGGATACGATTATGCAGAAGTTTAGAAAGCAGAATTTTAAGCATAATGCGCTTATAACATATTTTATAGTATGCCAAACTATCCTAAGAGCATGACTTCTAACGCAAGCAAATAAATCTAAGGACATGATCTCTAATGCAAGCAATAATAATAATAAGCCTAAGGGCATGATTTCTACCCGGTTTCCCACAAAAATCATATAAGAATCCCTCCTCTTTTACTAATTTCCCCAACATCTGTTTAGAAGGATTATTATTACAGACCAAATGAATGAATTACAGGATAAACAAAGCTATGCTATAGGGATCCTGAATAGAGGCTTAAAGTAAACCTGGTAAGACCATGCCTTCACACAGTCCAAAATGCCAAAGTCTCATAGTGTCCAATAGGGGTATCCTGGTGCGTCAAAGTTCCCAAGGGCCTCAGGAACCCGGGGCAATGCTCACACCAAGATCCTTTCAAATAGAGAAGTGGTTATGTGCAGTGTGGAAGGGCCAGCCCCAGTGTGCTAGAGTTTGGAGGAATCTCATGGATTCCTAAGCAGTACACACACTGGAGGGGCAGAATCTTAAGTAATATAAGAGTAGGAGCGAGAGTGCTTGACATAGTTGGAATAACGTTTGGAAAACAGTATATGAGTAAAACACTTAGGAGTGAAAAAGTATTTCATGAGTGGACACAGTTTGGGAAAACATATTAAGAGTGAAAACCTTTTGAAAACATTCTGAGAAAAGAGGTTCAATAAACAACAGCACAATCACAAAGCTTAGTATTGCCCAAATTCAACTTGGTTTATTAATCAACTCTAGGTGAGGACAAGTAATTGTACATATAGGGATCAGGGGTTGGGAACACAAGGATTAGAAACACAAAACAGGATGAAAGTGTGAGCACATTGGGCAACAAGGACATGGAATAGACAAAAGTTAATTGACATTCAACAAACAAATTCATATCATTCATTAGAACATAGATAACTGATCTAGGGTCTTAATAGAACTACATAGGTCTATCAGTCACATTTGAGGCTAAGACAGTACAACATTAGAGACTTAAGTGTAGGAATCATGCTGAGGACAGGGGTCTTAACCACATAGTATTGGTCATACCAATTAAAGTTAGTGGACAGAAGAGACAAGAGCACTAAACATAAAAGTAGTCATATTGGTTTGAAGCAATAAACAGACTGGACATTTGAACAGGAATAACATGCTGATTAAAGCAATAAACATGGAAGAGTGAACTTAAACATGTTGATCAAAGCAGTAAACAAGAAAGGACACATAATTATTATGCAATAGTTATATAAAATACATAGCCTTAATAGAAGTAAAGCAACAAGGAGCACATAGATTTAAACTTCATAATAGAATGAATGACATCAGGAGAAGGAACATACCAGTTAAGGAAGCAAAATAGGAAGTAAAGTAGGTAGGATTCCACAGTCTAGCCTTGGCTTTCAACCAGCTAGACAAGCAATGAGCATAAGTAGCAGAAAGATAGATGAGAGAAAGTTTGTGTGTTTGTGTTTTTGAACTACTGTCCGTGTTTGAGAAAGGCAGAATGAGAGTATATGTATATCACTTAGGGAGTAACACAAATAAGGTAAAAGAATCACACTTCAATCAATTAGGACAATCAAACAATCACAGAATCAATTCCTATAGAGGAGTCCAGAATAGACCCCTTTAATTGGGGGTAATCAATTAACGGTCACAACAGGGGTTCAATTAAGGTAAGGACTCAAAATCATACCATATAGGGAGTCAGTAAAAATCCCTAAACTACTGTCGATTAATTAAGGCAAGTAACAAGTAGGGAAACATGTCACAAATAAGGAAACCAGTAGAATCCCAGCACATTGATTTTAACAGGGCAATTAACAGGAAACAATTAGTAAAAATCTTCAAAGAGTACTGATTTTATAAGAAAAGATTATTTGAATCCTTAGATAGAAATCAATTAAGTAAAACCTCACAAAAACATCAGATTTAACAAGAAAAGCTGGTTCGAATCCTTAATAGAGATCAATTAGGGCAAAAATTCCCAAAGAATCCTAGATTTAACAGGGAAAACATTTGGATCCCAAAATAAATTAGTTAGTACAACTGATTCACAGAAATCAACATAATAAATGAAAAAAGAAGAAATCAATGTAACCACTAGAAACGTCTAGGGTTCGAGCATACATACAAAGATTAACCAAATACGTAAAGAGATGAATAGATTAAACGTTGAAAGTAGAAAATATTTTGAAGAAGGTCTGAGAAGAACCCTAGTTTCAGAAAGAGTAACTAAAAATCGAAGCAATTAATTAAAATAAGAAATTTTAAAAGAAAAACACCCAATAATACTCGAATCGCCTCAGATCTATATAGATCTGAGAAGAATCGAACAGTAGTGAAGCTAGAGTTTTCAGAAAATAGTAGAGATGAAGAGAATCGGTCAAAAACCCCATGGATTCATACTAAAAGCAAGAGGAACCCCATACTCACAAATGAAAATGGCCTGAGACAGGCCGGTAAACAAGTTCCATGCAAGAACATGTTGGATTTCCTTGTGGTTTTCTCAAGGGCTCATGAAATCAAATAGCCAGGGAGTATAGGAGACCAGTGGTGGTCGGAGAATGCACGGAAACACCATAGAAGGGAGGTTCTCGCCGGTGACGGCGAATAGGGCTAGGGTGAGTTGAGAGAGAATTGGATGGGTGAGGGAAACGGGTGACGACATAACTGAATAAAATGAGGGGGTTAGGGTTAGTTAGGGATTAATAAGGTAAGTTTAATCATGGACCGTTGATCTAAAAGATCAACGACCACGATTAAAAGGGCTATTAGGTCGGACAGGTATAAGTTGGGCTTAAAGGGTTTGGGCTGGTTTTATTAAGGATTTGGACTAATATTAAAGGGGTTTGGGCTGGTATTAAAATAGGTTAGGTCTGAAACAAAAAGGCTATTTGTTAAATATCCAAATAATTGATAAAAAATAATAATTAACAGATTATTAAAAAAAAATCGTTAATAGAAATATTTTAAAATAATTACTCAATATTTTAAAAATACAACAAGCTATTTTCTGGTAATATGTATAATAATGCATGCATGAGCTATAATTGCAAAATTATTGCAATTGTAACCCAAAGAGTGTAAATGTGACTATTTGTGCAATAATTTAAGCTTAATATAAATATAAATAGCAAAATTAGACCATGAAATTGTTATGAAGTCATTTGTGGTGCAACTAGTAATTATTTATATAAATAAAAATACTGGATAAATTAATTAAAAATCCCTAAAAATATAGAAATTATGAAAAACTATCAATTGATGCTAATGTATAATTTTGAAGGTATATATATATTTTTGAAAAAAATGAATTATTATAGGAAAAAATTGTGTATCAACCGATCGTTACTGTGACATTACTCTTTCGAAAAAAATGAGAACTATTTAAGCCACTATTTTATATTCGGCCTTTAAACGATCTCTTCTTATTTCCAAAATCTTTGCGTTTGCTATTAAATCATTATCCAGGAGCTTGCATACCGAGAGATGACTAAGATTTCTTAAGTTATTTTAATCTTAATTTAAGTTGATACTTCAGGCTCTCTGTTTCAATCGAAATTCACCAAGTTGACGCAAAAGCACATAAAACGTGAATTTGTTGATCGTATCGGAGTGGGTCCTTACTGATTCATGCCAATGAAATGTGTAGATATTCAACCATACATCTTGCTCACAATAATAGTGATAATGTAGGAAAATTGGGTTCACTCGTGGGTACTTTATGGTCGAATAGGGTTATTAGTTAACCCAAATATTCTCCTATAAAAGTACACATACAATGTACAATATATAATACAAAAAAAGTACTCTCTTTGTTCCAATTTATGTGAACCTGTTTGACCGGGCACATAGTTTAAGAAAAAAGAAAGACTTTTGAAATTTGTGGTCCTAAACAATTCAAAAAGGGGCCAGAGTATTTGTGTAGTTATAAAATTCTCATTAAGAGTACAATTGTAAGTTTAACCAAAATTGTTTTCAAATTTAGAAAGGGGTCATTCATTTTGGAACGGACCAAAAAGGAAATAGGTTCACATAAACTGGAACGGAGGGAGTTGTATTTTTCCCCGCTCTCTGTCACGACCTAATTTCTCCTATAGGTCGTGATGACGCCCAACGCTATCGCTAGGTAAGTCAACAATGAACTAAATTTGTGATCGTTTCTTTTAGAAATTTGAAATAATTGATTTTTAATTATTCCGAAATCAAGAAGTGAAATTTTTTTAGTAAAATGAGAAAGTAAACAATTTTAAAAGCAGTGGGATGACGTAATTACTCAAAATCCATCAAGTGTCTACGAGCATAAATCTTCAAGACCCGGCGTCACAAGTGTATGAGCTGCCAGTAGAATATACAAAAGAGTACTACACTACTGTCTAACATGAAATAAATAGAAAAATAAGCAAAAGAAAGACTTTGGCTGCTGCAGAACGGGCTCGGAAGGCAGGTCACTGCTAAGTCTCGTAGTAATCAAAGATGCGCGTCGGACTGATATCTAGATGCACCTGCCTCAGAACCTGCACGATTAGTGCATAAGTGTAGCGTGAGTACACAAACAACATGTACTCAGGAAGTATCGAGTCTAACCTCGAAGAAGAAGTAGTGACGGGGGGTTGACTCCGACACTTACTATAGGCCAACAATAAAATAATAAAATTATAACTAAGCATGGACTACATAAATACAACTAAAAATGAAATGACAAGAATAAATGAACAATTATTTCATTAATAGTAAGTCCCAATTAATTTCTATTATTTAACAAATTAATATCTCAAGCCAATGAAACAATATCAATTATAGTTGGGCTTCAAGAATTATTATGCACGAATTATGCCGAGGTCGTACGACCCGATCCAACACACAAATAAATAAATTGTGCACTGCCGATGGACGAACGACATGAACCATAGATGCATCTATTCTATTACCGAGGAGTGTGGCTCGCTCCACAAGAAGAAAAAATACTGTATAAATAACCGATTCAAAAGATTATTAATAGGCTAATATTCAAGGAAACATCAATTCTCATTAACAGTCAAGTAACCTGTCCAAAACTCAATTAAATAAAATTCGACCTATTACAATTCCTTTATCAAGTTCTAATATGATTTAAGCATTTAAATTAGCAATTAAGGTGCAAATATCGCGAGTATCACATAATTTGGGTCCTAAACTACCCGGACATAAGCATAATTAGTAACTATGTACGGACTCTCGTCAACTCGTGTGCATGTAGCCCCCACAAATATGAGCACATATTAAATCAAGTCACCAATGGGGTTAATTCCCTCTTAAAAGGTTAGAAAAGAGACCTAACTCGTCTCAAGACGCACTTTCCAGTCCAAAATTGTGCTTTAAACCCTCAATTCGGTGCCAAACGACTCGAAGCTAGTTAAATATTATATATAATAATCAATATATGTTCAAAAGTTCATATCCTAACTATTTAAGTGATTTTCCAACCCTAATTGAATAATTCCTAATATTCACCCCGGGCCCACGTAGTCGGATTCTGGAAATTTTCAAAGAAAGTTGTTACCCATAATCTCATGAACTCAAATATATGATTTTCACTAAATTCGATAACCATTTTCGTGGTAAATGTCACTTTTATCAAAACCTAGGTTTTTCATCTAAACCCATGTTTTCCACAAATTTACATGTTAAAATCTACCCATAATCTATGTATTAAACTCACATTAGATAGAAATTACTTACCCGCTATAGCTAGGCTGAAATCCCTCCATTTTGAAGCTCCAAAATTGCCCAAGAGTGCAATAAATGAACCCCAAAATGGCTAAGTCCCGATTTTTAAAACTATAT
This sequence comes from Nicotiana undulata, assembly GCA_005239495.1. NCBI lineage: Eukaryota > Viridiplantae > Streptophyta > Magnoliopsida > Solanales > Solanaceae > Nicotiana > Nicotiana undulata. The sequence continues at coordinate 11,967 of ML295154.1, forward strand.
GCCCAACTATCCTCTTCTTCGCGAACACGGAATAGACATCGCGTTCGTGAAGGAAAACGGCCCAAGCCTAGGAAATCTTGGCCTACGCGAATGCGACCAAGGCCCCGCGAACGCGAAGGCTTACCAGCCTTTCCCTACGCGAATGCGAAGGGAAATGACATTGACACCCCAGGTCCTTTCCTTCTACGCGAACGCATGGAGGCGTTCGCGAACGCGAAGTAATAATTTCCCCACTACCCAAATCCTTGTTTGCGAACTCGTGAGGGCTTACGCGAACGCGAAGAAGGAAACCAGAACTGGAAAATCTGGTTTCTTTAACTTACGGGATTTAGCGGTTTTCTGGTACGATAGTTGGGAGAGATCCAGGGGTCTGAATGCCCCTCCAGCTGTGTGGAAGGAATTTTCTGAGGCCTTTCTTCGTCACTATTTGCCCGTTGAGATACGACGAGCTAGAGCTGATAAGTTCTTGAACCTTAGACAAGGTAATATGAGTGTGCGAGAGTATAGCATGCAGTTTGATTCTTTAGCAAGGTATGCTCCTCATATGGTGGCCGAGATGAGTGATAGGGTGCATATGTTCGTGAACAGATTGGGACCACATCTGATAAATGAGTGCACAACAGCCTCCTTGGTGGAGGGCATGGATATTTCCCGTATTCAGGCTTATGCTCAGACCCTAGAGGATCGTAAGCGCCAACAACGGGCAGATAGGGAGCAGGATAGGGTACAACATAATAGGGCGAGGTTTGTGGGGTATTCTCATGACTTCAGAGGTAGTGTTAGGCCCCAGTTTTCAAGGAGTTCGGCGCCGCCTGTAGCTAGTGCTCCTCCACAGTTTCAGAGGCCTCGGTATGATCGATTTACCTATTCTGGTCCAGGTCAGAGTTCGCGGGCATCAAGCTCGCAATATCATAGGGATACTAGTCAGACGAGACTCCCAACACCCCGTTGTGATAAGTGTGGCAAGGCCCACTTTGGACTGTGCCGTCCAGGTTCTGATGCGTGCTATTCTTGCGGACAGCCCGGCCATATGAAGCGGGATTGTCCTAATAGAGAAGGTGGTGGTATGGCTCAGCCAACTGGATCATTGTCTGGTTCTTCCTCATCGATTCGACCTCCAGCACGGGGTTTTCAGCAGTTGACAGTTCGTGGTAGAGGAAGAGGTGCAGTGCCGAGTTCGAGTGGTGCTCAAAATCGAACCTATGCTCTAGTAGGTCGACAGGATCTCGAGTCATTTCAGGATGTTGTTACAGGTATATTGTCTGTGTTTTCTTACGATGTATATGCGTTGATTGATCCGGGGTCTACATTATCATATGTTACACCTTTTGTGGCTAATAAGTTTGCCGTTGAACCTGAATAGATAAGTAAACCACTTGCGGTATCTACTCCGATAGGAGATTCTGTGATTTCTAGAAGGGTATATAAAGGTTTCACAGTGATGATTTGTAGTCGTCAAACCTCGGCGAATTTATTTGAATTAGAAATGGTTGATTTCGACGTGATAATGGGAATGGACTGGTTGGCCTCATGCTATGCAAATGTTGATTGTCGTACGAAGATGGTTAGGTTTAAATTTCCTAATGAACCCGTCATCGTATGGAAAGGGAACATTGCTACGCCGAAAGGTAGGTTTATTTCCTATCTTAAGGCAAGGAAGATGATCTCAAAAGGGTACATTTATCATCTCGTTCGCGTAAGGGATGCGGAGACGAAGCCGCCTACTCTACAATCAATCCCCGTGGTCAACGAATTTCCAGATGTTTTCCCAGATGAACTTCCAGGCCTTCCTCCTGAAAGGGAGATTGAGTTTAGCATTGATGTATTGCCTGACACTCAACCCATATCTATTCCTCCATACAGGATGGCCCCGCCAGAGTTGCGCGAGTTGAAGGCGCAGTTGAAGGACTTGCATGATAAGGGCTTCATTAGGCCTAGAACTTCACCTTGGGGTGCGCCAGTCCTGTTCGTGCGGAAGAAAGATGGGTCGTTAAGTATGTGTATCGACTATCGACAGTTAAATAAGTTTACTATAAAGAACAAGTATCCACTTCGAAGGATTGACGACCTGTTTGACCAACTCCAGGGTGCCACGTATTTCTCCAAGATTGACTTACGTTCAGGGTATCATCAGGTAAGGGTTAAGGAGAAGGATATTCCAAAGACGGCCTTCCGGACAAGATATGGGCACTTTGAGTTCTTGGTGATGTCTTTTGGGCTAACAAATGCCCCGGCAGCTTTTATGGATCTCATGAATACTGTATTCAGGCCCTATCTTGATGTGTTCGTGATCGTATTCATTGATGACATTTTGGTGTATTCTCGTTCGGAGGCGGAACATGCGGGACACTTGCGGATAGTATTACAGACGCTTCAGGATCGTAAGTTATATGCTATGCTCTCCAAATGTGAATTCTGGCTGAACTCAGTAGCATTCCTTGGCCATGTGATATCTGACGAGGGTATTAGTGTCGACACTCAAAAGATCGATGCAGTAAAGAATTGGCCGAGACCTACAACGCCATCAGAAGTCCGCAGCTTCCTGGGGCTAGCGGGATATTATAGGCGATTTGTAGAAGGGTTTTCCTCTATATCAGCACCATTGACTAGGTTAACACAGAAAGCTACTAAGTTCCAGTGGTCTGACGCTTGTGAACGAAGTTTTCAGGAGTTAAAGAATCGATTGACATCTGCACCAGTGCTCACTCTCCCAGAAGGAACAGAAGGTTATGTGGTATATTGTGACGCCTCAGGTATAGGTTTGGGGTGCGTATTGATGCAACATGGGAAGGTGATTGCTTATGCATCAAGACAATTGAAGAAGCATGAAAAGAATTACCCGACCCATGATTTGGAATTGGCTGCAGTAATATATGCTTTGAAGATATGGCGGCACTACTTATACGGCGTCCATGTTGACATCTACACAGATCACAAGAGTTTACAATACATCTTCAAGCAGAAGGAGTTGAATTTGAGGCAGCGTAGGTGGCTTGAATTACTGAAAGATTACGATGTCGAGATATTGTACCATCCCGGTAAAGCCAATCTTGTGGCAGACGCTTTCAGTCATAAGTCAATGAGAAGCTTAGTACACATTGAGGCAAGTAGACAGGGGTTGACTAATGAGCTTCATCAGCTAGCGAATATGAGAATTAGATTGTTAGACTCTGATGAAGGAGGGGTTACTGTACAGAATACATCAGAATCATCTTTGGTAGCCGAGGTAAAAGCACGACAATAAGAAGATCCTACCTTAGTACGATTGAGAGAGAGCATTCAACGGTGTAAAATTACGGCTTTTGATATTGGAGCAGATGGGGCACAGAGATACTAGGGCCGGTTATGTGTGCCTGATGTGGCAGGGCTGAGAGAGAAGATTATGATTGAGATTCATCAATCCCGATATTCCATCCATCCCGGCTCGACAAAGATGTATCATGATGTTAAGGAGCAGTATTGGTGGGATAACATGAAGAAGTCTATTGCAGAATTTGTAGCCCAATGTCCTAATTGTCAACAAGTAAAAATCGAACATCAGAAACCCAGTGGATTGCTTCAGAATATAGAGATTCCAACCTGGAAATGGGAGGTGATTAATATGGACTTTATTACTGGATTGCCTCGCTCTTATTATAAGTTTGACTCCATATGGGTGATAGTTGATCGACTTACAAAATGTGCCCATTTTCTGCCAGTTAAGACAACTTACACAGCTGAAGATTATGCAAAGTTGTATATCAAGGAGATTGTTAGGCTTCATGGTGTACCGATATCTATTATATCAGACCGAGGAGCGCAATTTGCGGCTAACTTTTGGAGGTCTTTTCAGAAGGTTTTAGGCACACAAGTGAATCTCAGCACTGCATTTCATCCACAGACTGACGGACAGGCTGAACGTACCATTCAAACACTTAAAGATATGCTACGAGCATGTGTTCTGGATTTTAAGGGGAATTGGGACTACCATCTTTCACTCATAGAATTTGCCTACAATAATAGCTATCATTCTAGTATTAAAATGGCCTCGTACGAGGCACTATACGGGAGGAGATGTAGATCACCACTTGGATGGTTCGAAGTCAGTGAAACAGAACTATATGGGCCAAATTTGATTCACCAAGCCGTTGAAAAGGTGAAACTGATACAAGAGCGACTAAGGACGGCACAAAGCAGGCAAAAGTCTTATTCTGATGTCCTACGTCGTTATTTGGAGTTCGAGGTTGGTGATTGGGTTTTCCTGAGGATCTCGTCGATGAAGGGTGTTATGCGTTTTGGAAAGAAGGGTAAGTTGAGTCCACGGTATATAGGCCCGTAAAAAATTCTTCGACGAATTGGACAGGTTGCTTATGAGTTAGAATTGCCATCCGAATTGGAATTTGTCCACCCGGTATTCCATGTATCTATGTTGAGGAAATGTATTGGAGACCCTTCTCGAGTCGTCCCTATCAAAGATGTACAAGTTACAGAGGATCTATCATATGAAGAAGTGCCAGTAGCTATATTAGATCGACAAGTCCGCAAGCTAAGAACAAAGGATGTAGCTTCCGTCAAAGTATTGTGGAGGAACAAGAACAGGGAAGAAATTACTTGGGAAGCAGAAGAGCAGATGAAGTCTAAATACCCTTACTTGTTCCAGATTCAAGATAACAAATATGTCGAGGGGACGCAGGACGCATTAGAAGGTGAAACAACTCTATGAGGTAAGCAATAGTGGAGAGTACTCTTCATTAATACACAATGATGATATGCAGATAGTGTACATATCCATAATGCTTAGCGTAGCCTTGCAAGGTAACACATTAGGTTTAACTTCTTGCAAGTTTGTCTAGTATCCATGTTATAGGAGAAAACTAGGCCAGAAATTTCCGTTGGAATCCACGGTGAGTTAGGCTCCCCCTAAACACTTACATTCGAGGACGAATTCTCCTAGGAGGGGGGGGGGGGGGTTACAACCCATATTCACGTATGTTGGCTCATGCCATAAGTTAATCGACATAAACATGAGAAGAGATTATCTTTGAGATGATAAGAAGTTAATCCTATTGATCTTAAATGATACAAGAGTGTATAAGAGTGATTAACACGTATTAGAAGTTAAACGAATCAAGGATGTTGTAACTCGTATTTTTGGGTAAACCTAGGGGTGATTAGTAATCTCAAGAGGTAGTGTTTTAAGGTATTTGAATCATACAATATCCGTATCATAGTCTTGAAATCAAATAAGTTATGAAACAAAAGTCGACAAGAGTTGTCGCAACTTAGGTTCATAGTTTTACTTAAACTTTAGGTCAAATGTTATTAAGATTTTCTCTCAATCTACTAGAAATTACAGGGTGATATACCCACCAAATTAAAGATATATGAGTCTAGTTTCCAACTCATTAAACCGTTTATCAATACGACATAGGAGTAGAGAGATATAGACTTTTACGCGAGACTGCACAAGATGCTAGGTGACAAGTAGGTGGGTCACCTACTTGGTTAAATGATAGCCCAAAAAGAGGAAATTTCGGGTCAGCCAAAGATCTCATTAAAAGGATTATCTCCTGCTATATATTACCCATTATATTTCATAAATAACCAGACCTAAACCCCTGCAAACTTCCTCCCAAAAATTATCCACAAACCCTAATTGATTTTCCCTCTCTTTCAAGTTCAAATTGGGGGTAAACCCTAGAGTTTGAAGAACCAAGATAAGGGCTGAGTCATCCAACAAGTAAGGTGAGTTTACTGCTTTATTTAATCCATTTTTATGCTGTAAATTCATGGTAATTTGTTTATACTTGTAAGAATTCACGGGACGGTGATCGGAAGTCGTGAGTTCGAGTTATTCACTTGTAGCGGACTGTTTTGCGGACTGTTTTGTGTTGATGTTGGGCTGCGTGTTTTACTACTGTATTGTGGAGTTTTGGAGGAGGAAGGGTGTGGAGAAAAACCATATAGATGTAGGGTTTTGGTCTGGTCATTTTTCGTAACAGTTCGGGGTCGTTTGACACGACTACGGTGGTCGTCTTATGTATAAAGTTATTAGGTTGTGTATGGACTATTTTGGGAGGCTCAATTTGATTATTATTGGTGTTGTTTGGGCTGTTTGGTGATTGTTTTGACTTGTGT
>ML295154.1:18114-31236 GCA_005239495.1 Nicotiana undulata
GTTTCTCTTATTGTAGACTAAGGAGTTGTGACAATTGCATAGCTTGAGATTGGGGCAGTATATACAAGGTATGTGAGGCTATCCCTTTCCTTCTTTTGCACGACTCCGATTGTACATAATGCAATGAACGAGCTTCCAAAGATACTCTACTCTTAGAAGCTAGCAGTACTTACATTGTTTCCCTTCTTATGGAACAATTGATTTTGAGGTTGCTTCTTTTATTCTTATGTTATCAATGTTGTTGGTACTTCCTGATTATTATAAGATTCTTGATGAAGAGTTAATCCTAATAACATGTACGGAGAATATCGACCTTACGTCTCTCCGAAAGGTTCAGAATATGATTCCAATGAGTTCTACATGCATTATATATATGTAGCTATTTTACTCTACCGAGCCGCACTATAGTCGGTCGGGTATGACACCAATTGTGCAACCACTGATCAGTTAGGTTTACCGAGTCCTCTTTGAGGCCGGGTATGATATGATAATGATGATGCCCACAGAGGCGAATGTTCTATGATGATGATGATGCCCACAGAGGCGGATGTTTTAAAAGATTATGTATATATATGTATCATGCATTTCATGTTACTGTCTCTTAGAAGCACTCAGATGTTACAGGTTGTATCTTCTCTACCTCTCTTTACATTATTGTTCATATTTATATTGACCAGCCTTACATACTCCGTACATTATTCGTATTGACGTCCTTTTTATTTGTGGACGCTGCATGTTGTGCTGCAGGTCCCGATAGACAGGTAGACGCAGTCCCCCACCACAGTAGGCTTTCCAGATCAGCGGTTATAGACGAGCTCCCTTCTCCGGACTTGCCGTGGTCTTGGTATGCATTTTTGTTATAGATATTATGGGTATGTCGGGGCCCTGTTCCGACTATGTTGCATTACTTATGCTCCTTTAGAGGCTCATAGACAGGTGTCGGCTTATGTATAGTTTGGTATGCCTTGTCAGATGATTTTTGTTGTATAGTCTTTCATGGAAGCGTGGTAGCTCCTAACTTATATATAGTTTCTTGGAAGTCTTGTTATCCCATGTTATGCATGTTCATTCCATTATCTTTCATTGTTTGGCGTTCATAATCCATATCTACCACTTATATTGATCTCGTCGGCCCTTAAAGATAATAAGAGGATTAGATAGAATGTACGTTAGTGCTCGGCAGGTATGGCCCGGGTACCGGTCATGATCCTCCTGTTTGGGTCGTGACAGAAAGGTTGTACTCAACTCTACCCTGGTGCCTAGCTCCTGTTGAACGGCTCTCCAGGACCGTGAAGTGAACTGTGTACCTTTGTCTGAAATGATAGATACTGGGATACCGTGGAGGCGAACAATCTCCCTGATGTAAATCTCATCCAACCTCTCGGAGGAGTATGTAGTCATCACTGAAATGAATTGGGCTGACTTGGTCAACCGATCCACAATCACCCAAATAGAATCGAACTTCCTCAAAGTCCGAGGAAGTCCAACTACAAAATCTATGGTGATCCGCTCCCATTTCCACTATGGAAGCTCAATCTGCTGAAGTAGCCCTCCTGGTATCTGATGCTCATATTTGACTTGCTGACAGTTGAGACACTTGGCCACAAACTCCACTATATCTTTTTTCATCCTTCGCCGCTGTCTCAGATCCTAGTACATCTTCGCGGTACCCGGATAAATGGAATACCGCAAGCTATGGGCCTCCTCAAGAATCAACTCCCGAAGACCATCTACATTGGGCATACAAATACAGCCCTGCATCCTCATCACTCCATCGTCACCTATAGTCACATCCTTGGCATCACTTCGCCAAACCCTGTCCTGAAGAACCAGAAGATTGGGATCATCATACTGGCACTCTATGATACGGTCATAAAGAGAAGATCGAGCGACCATACAAGCCAAAACTCGACAAGGATCTAAAAGATTAAATCTCACGAACTGACTGGATAAGGACCGAACATCCAAAGCTAAGGGCCTCTCAATTGCCAGAAGGTATGCCAAACTCCCCAAACTCTCCGTCTGACGAATCAATGTTTCGGTCACCACATTGGCCTTCCCCGGGTGGTATAATATAGTGATGTCATAGTCCTTTATTAACTCCAACCATCTCTGCTGGCGCAAGTTGAGGTCTTTCTGCCTGAATATATGATGCAAACTCCGGCGATCAGTGAAATAATGACGCCATATCTTCAAGGCATGAACAATTGCTGCCAACTCGAGATCATGAACTAGATAGTTCTTCTCATGCACCTTCAACTGTCTAGACGCGTAGGCAACCACCCTACAGTCCTGCATCAACACCGCCCCAAGGCCAATCCTCGAAGCATCATAATAAACTGTATAGGATCCTAAACCCGTAGGCAATACCAACATTGGAGTTGTAGTCAGGGCTGTATTGAGCTTCTGAAAGCTCTCATCACACTCCTCAGTCCACTTGAACAGAGCAATCTTTTGGGTCAATCTGTTCATAGGTGCTGCAATGGATGAAAATCTCTCCACAAAACGACGATAGTACCCAACGAAACTAAGGAAACTGCGGATCTTAGTAGCTGAAGACGGTCTAGGCCAACTCTGCACCGCATCCACCTTCTTTGGATCTACCTTTATCCCATTAGAAGACACCACATGGCCTAAGAATGCCACATAATCAAGCCAAAATTCACACTTAGAAAATTTTGCATACAATTTCTTCTCCCTCAAGGTTTGAAGCAAAGTCCTCAAATGATGCTCATGGTTCTCCTGGGACCGAGAATATACCAAGATGTCATCAATAAACACAATGACGAAGGAGTCAAGATAAGGTTGTATGCATCAAGTGCATAAAGGTCGCTGGGGCATTGATCAGCCCAAACGACATAACAAGGAACTCATAATGGCCATATCTGGTCCTGAAGGCAGTCTTCGGGTTGTCCGGCTCCCGAATCTTCATTTGATGATAGCCTGAACGCAAATCAATCTTCGAGAATACCCTGGCACTCTGTAACTGGTCAAATAAATCATCAATGCGAGACAATGGATACCTGTTATTCACTGTAACCTTATTCAGCTACCGGTAATCTATACACATACGCATTGAGCCATCTTTTTTCTTCACAAATAATATCGGAGCACCCCAAGGTGATACATTGGGCCTGATGAAACCCTTATCTAGAAACTCCTGCAACTGCTCCTTCAACTCCTTCAACTCAGGAGGAGCCATGCGATAGGGATGAATGGAAATGGGTTGAGTGCCCAGAAACAAATCAATGCCGAAATCAATATCTCTGTCGGGCAGCATACCCGGAAGATCAGCTGGAAAAACATCAGGATATTCCCGCACAACTGGAACTGACTCAACTGTAGGGGTATCAACACTAACATCTCTCACATAGGCTAAGTACGCAGCACACCCCTTGTCAACCATCCGTTGATCCTTGAGGAAAGAAATGACTCTGCCGGGAGTATACTCTAAGCTACCTCTCCACTCTAATCTCAGTGAACCTGGCATAGCCAACGTCACGTTCTTGGCGTGACAATCAAGAATAGCATAGTGGGGTGACAACCAGTCCATGCCCAAAATAACATCGAAATCTACCATACTGAGCAATAATAAATCAGTCCTAGTCTCAAAACCACTGATAACAATCAAACATGACCGATATACGCGGTCCACAACAAGAGAATCTCCCACCATAGTAGAAACATAAACATGGGAACTCAAGGAATCCCGAGATATCCCTAGATGTGAAGCAAAATAAGAAGACACATATGAATACGTAGAGCCTGGGTCAAATAATACAGATGCATCCCTATGACAAATAGGGACAATACCTGTGATGACTGAATCTGAAGTGACGGCCTCAGAACGGGATAGAAGAGCATAGTACCCTGCCTGGCCTCCCCCTCTAGGGCGACCTCGACCTCCCCGACCTCTACCTCGAGTTGTCTGAGAGGGTGGGGTAACAGCTGGGGCTAGAAGAATAGATGGAGGACCCGGTGGAGCACGTGAGGCTTGATAAGTCTGAGATGATACACCTCTCCTAGCTATGGGCCAGTTTCTGATAACGTGGCGAGGATCAGCACACCCAAAACAACCCCTCGGAGGATGTGGCGGCTGGTGCTGACTCTGGACTGGCATGCTGGGCTGGCCGGTGATAGCACCTCGGGCAGGAGACACATAAGATACTGGTGGTGCATAATAAGGCTCCTGAGGTGTAGGAGGAACTGGAATACCCCTGGCTGCTGGGAGAGCTGAATGAACATGGTGACTCACAAATCCCCTAGCATAGCATGTTGTTGGAGCACGAACTCCCAAAAAATGACCAGTCTCTCGAGACCTCTTGGCCTCTCTCTCCTCTCTGTCTTAGGCTAACATACTCTCAATCCTCCGGGCAATACTCACGGTCTGCTGGTAAGTGCTATCTGTCTCCAACTCCCTGGCCATACTAGTCCAAATACTGGGGTGAAGTCCCTCAATGAAGCCTCGAACCCTCTCTCTGATAGTGGCAACCAAGGCCGGTGCATGACGAGCCAAGTCACTGAAACGGACTGCATACTCCGATACAATCATGGTACCCTGGTGTAACTGCTCAAACTCCGCACGCCAAGCATCCCTAAGGCTCTGAGGGAAAAACTCAAGCAAAAACATCTTGGAGAACTGATCCTAAGTAAGTGAAGCTGCCTCCTCCGGACTACTCATCTTATAGGCACGCCACCACTGATAAGCCGCTCCCCTCAGCTGGAAAGCGGTGAAAGAAACCCCACCCGTCTCCACAATACCCATAGTGCGGAGAATGCGATGACACTCCTCAAGAAAACCCAGAGCATCATCCGAAGCTAGTCCGCTGAAAACAGGTGGGTGGTACTTCTTGTACCTCTCAAGTATGAGATGCTCTGCCTCAGAAACAGCTACCCTGGTATCACATTGAGCTGGAGCCGCTGGATGCATAGGAATATACTCTGGAACCTGCCCAATATGGGCTCTCTGCTCAAGAGTACGGGTTGCGGGAGTCAATGTCCCTCCCCCGGCTTGAGATGTAGCTGAGGCTATCGGGAGTAGTCCCGCCTGAGACAGAGTGCTGAAGGCGCTCATGAACTGAGCCAAAGTCTCATGTAGGGCTGGAGTAATAGTAGGGACCTCCTGTACCCCTCTAACTCTAGCTACTGGGGGCTTTTCCGTCACTGCTCTTGCCGGTGCTCGTCCTCTACCCGTGCCCCTTCCTCTGGCGGCTCTGGCTGGGGACTCGGGTGCCTAATCGTCAATACGTTCAGTACGGGTCCTCACCATCTGTGAGCAAGAATAGAATAGAGTTTTAGAATTTTGATGACAACGACAAGGAATTCTAAAGAATATGATTGTTCTTAACAGTTACATAACCTCTCGAGGATAGATACGGACGTCTCCGCACCAATCCGCGAGACTCTAATAAACCGACTTGTGACTCCTATGAACCTAGGGGCTCTGATACCAACTTGTCACGACCCGATATACCCTCCGGACGGTTTCATGATGGCACCTAGTCTCTACGACTAGGTAAGCCTAAATTGGCGGAAAATAAATGCAATATAATAAAGGAAACATAAAAGAAGAAGAAGACACATAACACATCCGCTCGGCATGTACAATTATACTTCCTAGAACCCGGAATGTCACATCTGTCACAAGATTTGTACTAAAAGTAGCTCTATACAATGAAGTAGAAGAAATACATAAGTCATCTATGCCTATACCAGAGTAGAAGGGGACTCGTGGGATTCTGCGGACGCGGAAGAATTACCTCGCGGTCTCCTCGAAGCTGCTAAGTGACTCCTAGCCACGAAACAGAGTGCTGGTACCTAGATCTGCACACGAAAAACATGTGAAGGAAAGGGCATGAGTACTCCACAATTGGTAACAGTAAGTTCCAAGCCTAACCCCAGTCAAGTAGTGACGAGGTCAGGTTAAGGCTCTACTGGATTTTTATAAGAAAAAACAGTCTAAAAATAGTACAGAAAGATATAAAAAGAAGCTAAGTTAAAACAATAGAAATAATTGAGCTGGAAGTAAAACAGTAACAGGGTGCCCTTGGCTCAGCATAAGTGTCACACAGTGGAATCTCCCGGGATACGTCCCGTAGTTCTAAAAGTAAATATGCAATGTAATATAGGGGGAAAGCTCCTGGAATACGTCTGTAGTCCCAATTTAAATATGCAGTACATGGGAAAAGCTCCCGGAATACGTCCGTAGTTCCAATTTAAATATGCAATACAGGGGGAAAGCTCCTGGGATACGTCTGTAGTCCCAAATTAAATATGCAATGCGAATGAGTGCCAGAGACGGTGTATTTAAACAGTTCAGCAAAAGAGTCGCAGACAAGACAAGATAAAGACTAACTAACATTACACATTGTATCAAATAGGGAATTTAGGTAAATAAGGTAGGCATGTTTCTTCCTAATTTACACTACACAAGTAACATGTAAAACAGTGAAATAGAAGTAAAATGATTTATGTCCTGGATAGGAAAAATGGAATTTAGCAACAATAGCTCGTGTACGCACTCGTCACCTCACGTACACGACGCTCATATAACAAAACAGTATCAAAATCAACCTAAGGGGAAGTCTCCAACACAGAGTTAGGCAAACCACTTACCTCGATTGCACTAATCAACTCAAAACCACGCTCTTGCCACGAGTATCCGACTCCTAATGGCCCAAATCTATTCAATTCGATTGCATAATGTAAATATCACTTTAAGGAAATCAAAATAGCTAATAAGTTCAAAGCTAATACGCGAATTTAGGAAAATTTCCCAAAACGTCCCCGGGACCCACGTCTCGGAATCGGGCAAAAATCATAAATTTCGAACACTCATTCACTCATTCACTCAGTCGAACAAGAATCATCAAAATCCGACATGAAAATCTACCTAATTTCTCAGATTTCTACTTGGGGAACTTCCATCCAATTTTCATAATTTTTCACCCAAATTCATTCATTAGATTGAAAGAATTGCTATGGATTAATGATATACAAGTGAATTAAGGTTAGAAATTGTTACCTATGAATCCTCTCTTCAAACCCACTGAAAATCGCCAAAACCCGAGCTCTAAATCGTTTTAGGAGATATGAATTCCAAACCCTCGGATTTTTGTATAAACAGTCCAGAGATTCCGCACCTGCGACTATAGGACCACACCTGCGGAAAATCCATTGCAGGTGCAAAAGTCAGTTAACTCAACTGGGGTCGCACCTGCGGTTGCTAGGCCGCACTTGCGGCTCCGCACCTGCGGAACCCTGTCTGCACCTGCGAGCCTGGCAGCCTTGACCAGTTTTTGCGCCTGCGAGACTCCCTCCGCATCTTCGTGTACGCACCTGCGGCTCCCCATCCGCAGGTGTGAGACACCAGAACCAACAATGTTCAGCTGGTTTTTCTAAGTTCAAACTCACCCATTGAGCATCTGAAACATCCCCGAGGCCCCCGGGACCTCAACCAAGCTTACCAACCAGTCCTAATACCTTATCCGAACTTAGTCGAACCTTCAAAACACATCACATAACATCAAAATAACCAATTATGCATGGATTCAGGCCTAAGAACTTATGAAATTTCTAAAATCCGCATCCGATGCCGAAACACATCAAATCTTGTCCGAATGACCTCAAATTTTACACACAGGTCATAAATGACACTACGGACCTGCTTCCATTTCTAGAATCCCATTCCGAGCCCGATATCAAAATTTCACCTATCGGCCGAAATCGCTGAAATTCTAACTTTCGCCAATTCAAGCCTAAATCTACTACAGACCTGGAAAGCACATTCCGAAGACGCTCCCAACCCCGAAATCACCCAACGAAGCTGAAGGAGTCGACAGAATTCCATTCCGGATCCTTCTTCACACAGTTCCAACTACGGCTCGATTTCTAAAGCTTAAACTCACATATAAGGACTATGTGTCCAAAAACTCTCCGAAATTCACAACTCAACATTACGACAAGTCCCAAAAGAAGAAATAGACATGGGAAAAACAATTATTAAAGGATCGGGACGCTAACTCTCAAAACGACCGACCGGGTCGTTACATGTTCATGGTTGTAACGAACACAACCGTGATAACCATAGAAGGTTAAGGATTGATTGTGTGACTTATGTTGTCTAGGTATACAACAGTGCTCGACGATTCAAAAATATCAAATCTACCGATTGACTGAGTATATCCGATATAAGTTAGCTACGGAAAGTTCAAAGAGAAACCTACTTATCCAGATGCAATTAATCTTGCATGTAAAACACACACGCGTTCGTGCATTCCTTTATTTTATATCTATTCCCTATTCATGTGTTTAAGGTTTGGTGTGGCTTAAAAAGGGTGAATGAAAAATGGAGAAAAAATAAAATATTTGAGTTTCCCTCCTTGGAAAAGGGACATTGTCCCATATTGGAGGAAGAAAAGACTTTTGATGGGTATATCTACAATTTCTCTTCTTCTATCTCTTAAAGAGTTAAAAAGAAGGCAAGTCTCGCGCCATCGTCGTCGTCGCTCGGCTTCGGCTTCGGATTCGAATTTGGTCAAAGATTGATTGATTAATATTTTTGCACAAAATTCCTTTCAATTATTTAATTACTTAACGAAAATTCAATGTGGAATAACCCGTAACCCGCGACCCGGTCCGATCTAGTCCGTTTTCTTTCCCGGATTATTTTAAATCCGTTTTCTGTTTTCCCGCAATATTCTCACCCGTTCCAACAACTATGGTTGTTCTGAAAGGTTGCAAACCGTTTCAGTAACAATGCCAAATGGTCTATAAATATGCCTTGAATCCTAGAATTTTTACTTCTGCACAACAATTTCCAGTGTGTTTTGGTACCAATACGCTGGTGAGTTAAATCGTTCTATCCTGGGAGGATAATATTCCAACACTTGAGGGGAATAATTTTTTTAAGGACACACTGTGCATTCAGTGAGCTCGATTTATTCCTATACTGTTTTTCAGAATTTATTTCGTTAAACTAGTTCTACTAACTTTCTGTTTCTTTTTCTATCTCAGAAAGTTTAATATTTTTTATTGTTTATTACACCAATACATATTGAATAATACACAACTCTAAATTTCAAATACCATTTTCACTTGAAAAAAAATTTCACCATTTTTTCGAATTTTACAATTCTTATGTCCAAACGCCTTCTAAGTAGAAGGTTGCTTTCAGGTTTTCAACGGACAAGGTTTGGATTATTTTAGTCTTAAGGAAAAAGAATAAAGATTTGTACAGATTACTGGACAAACTGCAATATCAACTAGCACCTTTGGTCAGCTCGCCAAGGGTGAAAACACAAATAACCCTCAAAGTTGATGATCTTGAATTTTTATTCTCGTCTACCCAATGAATGGAACTTCAAGTTTAACAAGTGTTGTCTCTCGTTTATCCATCAGGCAACACTTTAAACTTGAAATTCTGTCCACAAGGTAAACGAGGGTCAAAAGTTAAAATCACCCCAAAAAGTATAATATTTCTGCATTTTTTGGCTTTCAGTGCCTAGTCGTTATTGATTAAACAATCCTGGTTCCAATCATTCACCACTAAAACTTGATAGGCCTCAAATTTTAAGAAAATAACCAGCTATGCCCATTTATAAGTAGCTCGCTACAAATATTGGTCAATTCATAAAATATTATTAATATTAGCCAAATATTTACTAATATTAGCCAATTAGTTATTTGTAGCAAAAACAAGGTCAAATTTTTGTTTTCTTTTGAGTGGGTGTTATTAGAATAGATTGGGTGCATCTTTTGGAGCTTGAATCTCAGTTTTGGAATGATTTGGTGAAGTTTTGAGGTGGTTTGAATTGAAAATTCGAAGCAAAAACTGAACATGAAAAAAAATGATGTGTGTATCACTGTGTATCACATATGTATCATATTTGTATCAATCGTGTATCACATGTATATCCATGTATATCTGTATGTGAAACATGTGTGATACATGTGTCGCGGAAGTATTTATTGAACTTGATTTAGTTACGAATTTTGATACAAAACCAGTCCAAATCAGTTCCAATCTTTCTCATATTTTGTATGTTGACTTATCTATATGTTTTCAATGAATTTCAACTATACTGATTGAAAAAGTTTCTTTTTTGCTTAGATTTTTGGAATATTGTATTTTTTTTTAAATATTTCATCACCTTATTTGCTACCCCATCCATGAAATTTCCTTTCCGTCTTGCATATGATGTTGTTAATCACGCTTAAAAATATGGAAGGGGATTTTTACATGTGATTCTTTGAGAGTAAGAACCTTATTTATTTGGTTTTTTAATTTTTATATGTGCTTGGCTAGTTTTAGTAAGTTTATGACTAATGGCTAGAGCTTGATAAATTGAGACTTATTTGGGACATTTGTGTAAGTTTCCGAAATTTTACTGTGAAGATTGGCCCATATTTGTCTTCCATGAGGCCCAAAATTTTGTGAGGCAGCTGACAACCACTGAAAAGGTGTAGATGGCCGATGAGAGGCGACGAACCAGCAACTTTAGGGGGTGTTCTGCTGCTAATATTACTTTTGTTACTGACTTCTAAAGAGTAAAGGCATGTAAATGAAGTAGAGAAAACTAAACGTTATAGCACAGGGTAATGGCAAGAGAGAAATCCATTACGTTGGATACGAGAGGAAGAACTCTTAATTAAATGACTAAATGAAAGCCATAGATTAAACATTATGGTAGATTTCAGAGTCCACGTTAGAGTGAAACTAAGGTCGTTAAGCTATTGACACATGTGACTTTAGCATCTAGGTATAACAATTGGAAGAAAACTTGCATTGATTTTGATGTATCAACTAATCAAAATATTTTCTTTTTAGAAAAATTATACCGATGTACCCTCTAGAGAGAAAATGACTGCAACGACGTCGACGGAAACTTTAAAAAGAAAAATTAGAAGCTAATAAGCCATGCATATATATATATATATATATATATATATATATATAATATGTACGTACATTGCACGTATCTATCGTGCTAATCAATAAAACTATATATAAAAAGAATAAATTATTCTGCATGCACCCTATACACACTACTGTGGACTCCTTGACTTAGGGTTCAGGGGTGCAAAGTTCACCGAGTCAAATAAGAGAAAAAAATCAAAAACTATAATAATGGAAAGGCTGGACAGATTTATGACCAACCCAAATTGGATAAACATGTTCCCAGAAGCACATGTCACACACCTAATCAGGGTATACTCGGACCACTGCCCCATTAAACTAGATTTAAAGGAAAATGTTGCCCGCAACAATAAAGTGTTTAGAATCAATGTGGCTATCCCACCCCCCACCTTCAAACAACTAGTTCAGGACACTTGGAACAACCAAAATAACTTATTAATGGCCATTGATATTTTTACAGAAGACGTTCAAAAATGGAATGTCAATACCTTTGGGAATATCTTTCACAAAAAAGAATATTATCCAATCAAGACTCAATGGAATCTAAAACTCCCCCAAGTACACTACTAGCCAATTCCTAATGGACCTCGAAAATTCTCTATTAGAAGACCTTAATAGCATCTTAAAATTAGAAGAAGAATTTTGGAAACTCAAATCAAGAATTCAGTGGCTAAATGAGGGAGACGCAAATACAAAATTCTTCCATATTACTACCATGCAACGTAGACGGCAAAATAGAATCCTTAGCCTTAGAGACGAAGGAGGGAACTGGAATTACGAGCAAAAAGAGATCATCCCATTAATAATTAACTTCTTTGGCAAGTTATTTACCACCAGTCAAGACCTTTCATACATAAAAAATCCCTGAATGTCCTATTATGCTACTCTAAATAGTCCTGATCAGTGTGGCCTAAGCCTAAATCCCACCATCTGTGAAATTAAACAAGCTATGTTCTCATTCAATCCTTATTAAGCTCCGGGTCCGAACGAACTTCATCCCTTCTTCTACCAAATATTTTGGAATGAGACGAAAAACTTCTTAATAGACTTCTGCAAGGATTCCTTTAGGAGTAAAACATGGTTGAAGAAATGAATAAAACATACATCTGTCTAATCCCAAAATGTCCAAATGCAGAAATTATAAAGAAATTTAGATCCATTAGTCTTTGTAACACCGCATACAAGACTGTCACAAAAATCACCGTTAATATAATCAAACCCTCATCCCAAAAATCATACATCCCACTCAAACAAGCTTCTTGAAAGGGAGAAGGGTTTCAGATAATGCCATTATTGTCAACGAAGTAATGAATTACTTTAAAAGAACTAAGGGAAAAAAAAGAAAATGATGATAAAAATAGAACTCGAAAAAGCTTTCGACAAAGTAAAATGATCCTTCATTAGATTATCATTGACCTTCTTAAACTTCCCCAATGACCTCATAAATCTAATCATGTCATGTATCTCTATCACAATTATCTCTATCATGATAAACGGGCCTAGTACAGAATTCTTTAGACCCACTAGGGGAATCAAGCAGGGGGACCTCCTATCCCCTTACCTCTTTATCATCTGCATGGAAATGCTGTCTAGGCTTATCCAGTACGAAATTGATTGATGTAATTGGAACCCCATAAAAATATCAAACAAAGCGCCCCAGTTATCGCACTTATTCTTTGCCGATGACCTAATCTTGCTGACAGAGTCCAATCAAAAAAGTTGTAACTCAATAATAGACACTCTCAATAAGTTTTGCAACTATTCGGGCCAAATCATTAACTTTCAAAAATCAAAAATTATCTTTTTTAACAATACCACCCCGAGGAAAAAGGACTGCATTAGCCAATGCTTATCCATGAGATCCTCTAATGAAGTTGGGAAATACCTGGGTTTCCCAATTATGAATTTGAACCCCTCCAAAAGAGACATCCAATATATCATTGATCGGCTCAATAATAGACTAAAGGGATGGAAAATAAACTACTTAAATATAGTGGGCAGAACTACCTTAATAAAAGTCACTCTAGCAGTCATACTTAACCACGTTATGCAGATTTTCAGTCTTCCAAAAGACACCCTAAAAACTATTGACACTATCCAAAGGAAATTCTTTGGGGAAGCACTTCTGAAAAAAGAAAATACCACCTAATAAATTGGAACACTGTGACTAAGGGAAAAAAAGAGAAGAGGGGGGGGGGGGGGGG
>ML295155.1:457-35296 GCA_005239495.1 Nicotiana undulata
ATTCCGAGGTCGTTTACCAATAAGTCAACTCTTAGTTGACTTTTCCCATTTTAAGGTTGTTCTTAAGGACTAAGTGACTAAATTCTCATTTAACCATTTCGATTTCAAGCCTATCAACTCTAACACATTAATAATAGAATAACCAACATATAATAAGCCACTAACAACAGTTATAATGCAGGTTTCACGTACCGACAGACCGGGTTGTAACATAATAGATGCATCTATGGTTCGTGCCGCTTGACCCTCGGTAGTGCACATTTATTTTCGCGTCGCTTCGGTCGTACGCTTAGGCATATTATGTGCTATGTATTTGAATGAGAGTCTTGTTATTATTAAATAATTGCTTCACGTGGAAGGGGAACTTGGATTTTTTTTTTTTTTTTTGATAATTGCTATTTGACTCATGAGAATAAATTGCAGTTTTATACAATTGATACTTCATGTCGTAGATATTTCCATGACTACTATTCCTGTCTAGATTTGCTTAATCATGTTATTCGTTATTGACCCTAGTAAGTATCGTGTCTACCTCTCGTCACTACTTCTTCGAGTTTAGACGAGATACTAATTGGGTACATATTTGTTTATATGTACTCATGCTACGCTTCTCTACGTAATTGTACAAGTTCTGAGGCAGGTGCATCTGGTTATCATACCGCAGCGCGATCTTGAGGGTACCATTTGGATTAGACTACACGGTGAGCTGCTCTTCCTGGCGTTCCTCAGCAGCACTGTGGAGTTTCTATTATTTTTGGATATTTCTGTCTACCCCCGTCAGACAGTTGTACATTTATGTTGTCTATTTTGTATATTCCACTAGTCGCCTGTGGACTTGTGACACTAGGTCTTGGCACACGTAGTTGATTTTTCTAGTATTTTGCTAACTGTATATGTTGGCAAATGATCTTTTGAGTTTCATTTTTATCAAGTTGCATTACTTGACTATTTTTTTTTCTTTAAATGATTTCCTAATGTAAAACTTGGCAAGTAACTTAAATATCAACTAAGTGAGGTAACTTCGGTAGCGAGCTAGTGTTGGCTTGCCTGACTCCGGTGTTGGGCGCCATCACGACCTGAGTAGGAATTTGGGTCTTGAAACTTTCAAAAATGATTCTTCTTCTGATTTTAAGTGTTTTCTACTGTGTTTGAATGATTCTCTTATGCTTGTTCTTGTTATCTGAGTTATTATTCTAAAAGCCTTAATTTTATACTATCTCTGATGATAGGTTCGGTTAATCTGTATGTGTATGTGTTTCTCATGAACATTCTGTGCTTCCATGAACGTTATATGTACTCTTGTGCTTCTTACTCTAATTGTTGATTAGATTTTCTGATTCTCTATTATTCCTTTAATTATTTTCTTAGGGTTTCTCTTATTTTTTGTTCAATATGTGTTATTTATCGTTTGATAAATCTGATTATTGATTTTATTGATTGTCTACATAATACTCTCTACTGACTCTGTGTATTTTCCCTTAGAACTGTGATGTTCTCCTTAAAACTGTGATTTTGTGTATTTCCTTAGAGTTCTTTACTAATTTTCGAATTACTCCCTTACTTGTGTGATACTTTCCTTAATTAGTATTGATTCCCTGTGATCTGCAATCTCATTCATGATTCCTTTGACTAATTTCCAGAATTAAAATGGTACTCTACCTTATTTATGTGCATAAATTTGCTGTCAATTATTTTATACACTTTCCTTAAATTGTGTATTATGTATTTCCTAATTGCATCCCATATATTTTACCACTCATATTCCGTTAAAACATCAGTTTTGTAATTGATTCCTTTCCTAGTTTAACACAACTTATGTCTGTTTGAACTATGACTCCCTAATCAAGGGGAGTCCGAGTCTTAATTGATTCTGATGATGATTATTTCCATAACTATGCTAAATTAGTACTTATTACCTTATTCTTCTGCCTGTTCAAAACTATAAATACTTTTTTCTTTAACACAAAAAAAAATAAGAGATACTCACTCCTCTGAACTCTCTCTTACTCTCATATACTTTCTCTCTTGCTTCTCTTATTGATTGCTAGTCAGTCCGCTGAAAGTCAAGACTGAGTAACTTATGACTGCTATACTGTTCTGCATACTACTGTGCTATTGCCCTATTCTCCTGCACACGACTGTTCTATTCTCTCATTCTCTACTGGTATGTCCTTTATTTGATTTCTAGCATCCAAAACAACATGTTTATGTTCATATTGCACCTTTCCCTTGTTACTTCATGTCTATACCTGTAGTTCTACTGCTTAACCCTGTAACTAGCATCTCTATTTTGTCTATGCGATTCCCCTTCTCCTTATTTCAGCATGTTTATTGCTTTCCCTATTAGTCTGCTACACTCTGGACTACTCCCTCAGCCCAGTACATTTCGGCATGTATGCATGACCCCCTTTAGCTACTAAGTAATCCTGAACTAGACGTGTGAACCTGTGTGGCACCCCTCAACCTAACACTGTCAAACTCCTGGCCTGAACACTTTGTAATAATATGCTATGATTGTGGAGTCCTGAAATGTCTCTCTGATCTATGTGCAAGTGTGCTCTTACATGTAAGCTACTTGTCCCCATTCCCCTCTTGCCTCCATGTTTGTGTTTGCTTCCTTGAACTATGTGTGCTATTCTGATTATGAGGATGTCTTATTTACTCTCTCTCAAAGTTGTTTTCCACCAGAATTAAAACTCTTGTTTTCTTTCAAGAACTGACTCTAAATGGATCATTTTCAAACTATTTTTTTTTTCAACTTAACTCTTTTCAAATTACATCCAGCACTTTCACTATAATCTTAGACCCCTTAGGATTTTCCCCTCTTGTATGAGCATTGCCTTGGGACCCTTGAACTCCCGCTGAACTTTGACACACAAGAGCTGGCTTTTCCACACTGCACTTACTCCATCTTGGCTATGAAATCTGAGTGTGAGCACTGCCCGGAATCCCTTGAGGTCCTTAGGGAACTCTGACACACCCGGATTATGAAAGGTTGTGAAATAACACTTGAGGACCTGGAAACGTGGGCCTATTATTGAAGGCTCCCTATAGTTAACTTCTTCTTTTTCCTATTTTTAATTATGTAATTCATATTCAGAGGCTTGTAATAATTATTTGTAAAAATAATTCCGGGGTGGATACTGAAAATGGATGGGGATATGCATGTTGTAGTATAAGTAAAGGGTAGAGATCCTGTTTCTAGGTTTACTTTTCTCTATACGCAATAGTAACCATGTTTAGTATGCCATGCATTTAGATATCCTGTTACTTAGGTTCATACATCTTCTTTCTTTCAGCATATCACCATTCATTGCATTCACTTAGAAATCCTACTCATAGGACTAATAATAACAACAAAAAACTACTAATATGTGATTCTGTTCATGTCAATGTATTCTAAAAAATATAATTAAGAAATCCTGCTTTAGGATAAATGTGTTAACAAAGCTCCAATCATGCTTTACCATGCCTATGCACTAAAAGATCCTGTTTCCTAGGCAAACGGATTAAAAAACTTACACCTATGTTGAAGTTGTGCATAATACTGTGAATTCATATGTATTTAGAAATACATGCTTAGGTTATCATGCATCATGTTGCGTTAGACCTCATGTTATAGGATCATACTCGTTTACCACACTCAGTTTAAATACACATGTCTAAAACAGTCCCCCCTGCTCTAATAAACTGGCAATCAACTTTCAAATACTGGTAACATTTAGCACTGGCCGTTATTAGGTATATGACCTGAAACTATATTAACTATGAATATTGTTGCATGTTATTTTACACTTAGGCAAGCCTTAGGTAATCAACTGTAAAAAAAATAACCAGATCTTTCTTTGTGACTATGTTAACTATCAGCATGTTAAAAATCAGTAGGCAAGCCTGACTAGGACTTCCTCTCTGAGTTATGTAATAAAATTTGATTATGCTATTATCATTTAGACACCATGCTTAGGAACTGAATCTGGACTTTAATTTGTGTATGAGACATGTTGTTTATGTGCAATGTGTGTGGAGGTATATGTGAGCCTTTACCTGTTTTCCATGCTCTCCACTTATTTGCAAGTCCTACTTGTTTATTATATGTTTCCCTAGCATTTTTACCTTTAAAACCTAAGGGTTTACCTAGAAACCTCATTTTTAGGATAGAAGTCCTAATTTCCCCCAGGACTGATAGGAGAGGGACGGGTAACAACATGCAATAGAGTTTGTGACCAACACGCGTTTTAGTTACCTTCACGGGGTGGGAAAGGGTAGAATATGGACATGATGACCGGTGCGCTAATACCACGTGTAGCCCCTCTTTGAGGAGTGTCATACAGGGTATTGCATTGAGGTGATCCATATTGTAAAACCTAGGATACCCCTTACTTTTACACGCTTAGATTGTAATTTTTTTCAAAAGAATCTAACTTTGCATTAATTGTTTTTCGACATTTGTGTACTTAAGGCTTAAACCCCCTATTATTTGAGCCCTACTTGTTTGTTTGCTAAAAATTGTACAAATTCACAACAACAAAAAAAAGATGTTTGGTCGGGAACCACACGTGTGGATCCTGAGGGGTGCCTAACACCTTTCCCTTAGGATAATTTCAAGCCCTTACCCTATCTATGGTTAACAACGTAGTTATAATAAACCCCTTAAGTGCCCTAACGCACCTCAAAAATCGTTAGGTGGCGACTCTTCAAAAAATGCAAAAAACCCCTTTCCCAAAAGGAACGAGTTGTCTCAACCAAATGTCATGAACCCGGACTCCGCGAGGAAAAAGGGGGAGCGACAGCATGGCGACTCTGCTGGGGATTATAGGCTTTTACCATTACAAACCACTTTGTGAATTTGTGTGAGTTTGATATTTGTACCCTTTCCTTTTCCCTTTTATATACAATTAATTGTTTATCTTTTTCAAGTATTTATTCCTTCCCAAAAACAAAACTGGCATGTTTCTTTGTTTTCCTTTGCAACCACTTTAAATTATAATTGTTGTATTTACCGCTTTCTTAACGTGCAAATACATGAAAACCTTCTTTTAATGCGTATTATTACATAACCATGCTCAACATTCATACTCCACTTGTGCCAAACAAATACTATAGCAACGCTTGATGAGTGGTTGCGCTCTTCCTATATTATTACCCCTTAAATTTGGAAAGGCTTATTTGCGGTAAAACTAGTTGATCAACGGTGCAGTCGACGGTTCTGTGCCTTTCCCCCTTGAGTTGTCCGCTCAAGGGTACCAGTCTAAAACCCTATAGAAACCTTACTTTGTTATATTGTTGCATGCATCATGGCCAAACCTAGCCAAGCTAAAGTGTTGTCCGCACAATAGCTTTTAAAGAAAGCCTTGTCCAAAGTCCACTGGGTTTCCTAAACCCAAACGGACGTCGTCACGTTCTATGCATTTATTTTGAGAACTAAAAGCTTCATGCTAATTATTAATATTAAATAGTCGAGTCTGGTGGGGGTAAGGGACTAACCTTGTTTGCCTTGCAGAAATATGTGGCACGAAGTCCCTAGATTCGGCATGGTCTCCAATATCCACCCAAGACTACTGAGTTGGTGGGAATATCTACACTCTAGTGACAAAGCTCTCGTCAGAAAATACTTGGGCAATCTACCATTTCTCCTACAAATCCAGCCTAACAACATGGTAATAGAGGTTGTTACCCTGTTCTGGGACTCTGAAAGGGTCGTGTTCCTCTTTGTGGACATTGAAATGACACCTTTGCTAGAGGAAATAGGAGGACTGGCTGGCCTAGCATGGGAAACCCCGGGGTTTCTAATGCCTGAGAACCGCACGGGCAAAGGTTTCCTTAAAATGATGGGTTTGAAGAAGAATGTAGAATTGGTATGCTTAAAGGAATCATACATCCCTTTTGACTACTTGTACGAAAGGTACGGTCACAGCAAATCATACCGTACCTACCATGACGAGTTTGCCATCACGTCCTTGGGACACATCCATCGTAGAGTATTCGTCTTCATGTTTTGCTTCTTGGGTTTGATCGTGTTTCCAATGAAGAAGGAGAGAATCCATACTAGACTGGCCATGGTAACAAAGACACTAATAGAAGGAATTGGTGGGAAAAACTTTAGAATTGTGCCCATGATCATTGCAGACATAGATCGAGCCTTGGAAAAGTGTCAACGAGGAGCAAGACATTTCGAAGGCTGCAATCTACTACTTCAGCTTTGGCTTATGGAACACCTCCAAAAGGGCAAATATCGACAAGAGTTTCAGCGATGGGCGTGGAATGACCACATCGCTTTCCACCATCCAAAATAAATGAATTACATCCCCGACATGTTTGCTCAGCCTGAGAATGCCAAAGGATGGGTCGAGCTCTTTGATAATCTGACTGAAGAACAGGTTCAATGGATGTTCGAGTGGTTTTTGACAGAGGAGTTCATCGCCCGTTCCAGAGATGCACCGTTCCTGATACTGATTGGTCTAAGAGGAACATACCCTTACATCCCTCTTCAAGTTATGAGGCAAGCAGGCAGGAAGCAAGTCACAAGATGAGCCATCTTCGAGCAGACTTCCAAGATGATGATAGTCCTCACAAGTGCCAAGCCCAGCACATGTGGCACTGCAAGATTGTACTGGAGAGGGACACCATCGAGCCAGACAGATATCATGATGGTTGTACCCCTTTCTATTCTGGTTGGTTGGAAGATAATTGGGATGGTCTGGGAAAGCCAGGGTTCGTTCAAGGCCACAGGGTTATAGATGAAAAGGCTGAGGCGCAAGTCAAATTCAACCAGTTGCGCAAAAGGATCCGTGAATGTGAGGATGAGCACCGCGAAATACATAAGTCTAACAAGAAGCTGATCAAGGAGTGGAAAGACATGGCTATCAGCACCAACAAGAGGTTAAGATATTTGGAACGAGGTATAGTCGAGTTGGAGGAAAACTTCATCAAAAGAGTCGAAGACTGTCAAAAGGCTGAGGGGACCGAAGGCGGACATCTAGCTAGAGCATATATGTTGTTGGGACTTCGCGAGCTGGAAATACTGAGTCTAGGGAAGGTCCTTCCGGGACCAAGTAGATAGGAATGTCTTTCTTTTACTTTATCAATGTAATAAGGCCAATGGCTATTAGTGACCTTTACTTCCTGTTTGTTTAGTGTCGTTTTGGGATTCGTCTATTTTCTTATCAATAAAATGAGGCATTTAGCACTTTAAGTTCTCCAAATGAATTTGTCGCTAGGCCTACTTCGGGCACAAAATAGGTTCCCAAATTAGGACGCGCTTTACATTCCCGCACTATGTGTTTAAGTACTCCAATAAGTTTTCATAATCCTCACTGACTTGGCTACCTTTTGTTTTTTGTTTTTGTTTTCTTTCTTTTATTCCCCTCCCCAAAGGTTAGTTCGTGCACTCTAGCACCATCATCTTACCTCACAAGATCTAGGGGTCCTCCACCCACTCCTCCTCCTAGTCCTCCTAAAGGAAAGAACAAGGGCAAGAATAAAATGGAAGATTTAAACAACATCAGGAAGGAGATCACAGCTGAACGAGTTGAGGCCATTGATGGCTAGGGTAGTCGGGTTCCTAATGAGAATATGTCACCACTTGAACAGAAGTTATTGAA
The DNA here is from genome assembly GCA_005239495.1 of Nicotiana undulata. Classification (NCBI taxonomy): domain Eukaryota; kingdom Viridiplantae; phylum Streptophyta; class Magnoliopsida; order Solanales; family Solanaceae; genus Nicotiana; species Nicotiana undulata. The sequence continues at coordinate 8,059 of ML295155.1, forward strand.
ATTCCAAGAAGAGCTTGATCAGGTTCGAAATCTGGCCAACCTGTCATTTTTCCTCAACGTCCCAGACGTCAACTTTCCCAACACTCAAAATCATACACCTCCTCAGAATGTCCCAAAACAGCAGAATCATCCTGCACCTTGCCATCACGTTATTCCACCAAAGAACCAATGCAACACTTGCCACACCCCAAATAACACTCCACTACTTATCCCAGAGCCTCAAGACTCCATAAACGACCATTTCCACACCCATGCATCGGGCTACCACAACGATCCTATCTACGTGGAGACCGTGCCTCACTCTACTACACCTACCTCATACACACCTGAGTCTGATGGAAAGGTCCTGTTTATCAAGAACTTGGCCGAGGAACTTAGGAAGCTGACCAGCCGGGTTCAAGGCGTCGAGGGAATCAAGGGAGTCGAAGGGTTGAATAATGAGGACCTCTGCATACAACCTGATGTCGAACTACCTGAGGGGTACAAACCTCCGAAGTTCGAAATGTTTGATGGTACGGGTGATCCAAGGGTCCATCTGAGGTCTTATTGTGACAAGCCGGATGGAGTAGGTAGGGATGAAAGGATCTGCATGAAGCTGTTCATGAGGAGTTTGAAAGGAGATGTGTTATCTTGGTACATCAGCCAAGATCCCAAGAAGTTGTCGAACTGGGTGAGCATGGAATCTGACTTTATGGACAGATTCACATATAATATAGAGAACGCCCCAGACGTGTTCTATATTCAGAATTTGAAGAAGAAACCCACGGAGACATTTTGCAAGTATGCTACTCGCTGGAGGTCCGAAGCTGCTAAGGTCAGTCCCGCCTTAGAAGAGGAGCAGATGAACAAGTTCTTTGTCCGGGCTCAGGACCTGCAATACTATGAACCGTTGATGATGATTGAAAACCACAAGTTCTCCGACATTATCAAATTAGGTGAACGGATTGAAGAAGGTATTAAGAGCGGTATGGTCACAAATTTTGAAGCCTTGCAAGCTACGAATAAGGCTTTACAGTCCGGTAGTGTGTCCAAGAAAAGGGACGTGGGAGCCATGATGGTTGCACAGAGAACCAAGTCCCCACTCAAATACCAAATCTACCCAACACCACCACTCGCATACCAACCAACCCCGAATTACCAAGAACCCTCACCCTCATACCAAGCTCCACCACCAACTTATCAATCATCTCCACCACCGACATATCAACCTACTTCACCCAGATACTCCCAACCCGCTCCTGTCTACCACACATATAATTCCTATCCATCCCATTACTAATCACCCCATGCACTCCAAAACTTCCCTAGACCTCATCCTAATTTCACTCGCAGACCTCCAAAATAGTATACTGCCATCGCTGAACGCATCGACCAGCTATATGAGAAGCTCAAAGCTGCTGGTTGTGTCACCCCCATCCCTGTTGTAACCTCTGAGAATCATTCTCAGTGGGTTAACCCAAACAAATCTTGTGCATACCACTCTGGCATGAAAGGTCACACCATCGATGAATGTCGCTCTTTGAATGACAAGATACAGTCCTTGATTGATAACAAGATCATTGTGGCAAAAGATCCCGCTCCAAACGTCCGCAATAATCCTTTGCCAGACCATAAGGGTGGAGGTATCCACATGATCAAAATAGAAGATTATTGGGATCCCAAGGGATCAATCGGGTTGATCGCAGAAGGCGATGACCCAAAGAAACCGGAAGTCACTCTCAACCCGATCATAGTCCAGATTTAATCGTCTGAGGATGTTGAGGTAAATATGTCCATGCCTCTTGAGTTTGAAGCGGCGCCGCCCGCGAAGACACCAGTAACAATTAAAGTTGAGTTCGTGTCTCCGAAAAATGCACATGCACCATTTGAGGTTGCAACCTTGCCACCCCAGGCACATATTCCATTTGAAGTAAGGATAGCCACACAAATCCCAGTGGCAATGTCAACCACGCCGCCCTTCTATACAAATTCCTATACCTTGGGACTATACAGTCGAGGTGAGAAGGAAAGGCAAGGTCAAGACTGAAGAAGTTGTCGCAGCACAGGGTATGATAAGAACTGGTAGAGTCTATACCCCTGAATATCTAGCTGAGTCCAACAGGTAGGCTTCCAATCGGCCTCCCCTTATTGAGATAGGTTCAGACGACCTTTGGAGGAAGTACATGCCAAGGAGTACTCGGTCATGGACCAATTGAACAACACGCCAGCACAAATATCCATTCTTTCTTTATTGCAGAATTCCGAAACGTACAGGAGCGCTTTGTTGAAGGTGTTGAACGAAGCATATGTGTCGAACAACATCACTAGTGGAGAAATGGCCAATATGGTAGGCCAAGTGTTGGAAAGCCACAAGATCACTTTCCATGAGGACGAGATGCCTCCTGAAGAGTTGGGCCATAACAAAGCACTGCACATCACTGTGCAATGCGAAGATTATTTCATCACCAGAATCCTGATCGATGAAGGATCAAGTCTTAACATCTATCTGTTGATAACGCTCAAGAAACTAGGTAAAGGGCTGTATGAGATAAAGGATGGAGCAATCAATGTGAAAGCTTTCGATGGATCTCAAAGGTCCACCATTGGTGAGATAAGCCTATGCCTGCAAATGGGACCAACTTGGTTCGAGGTTGACTTCCAAGTGATAGATGTGTCAGCGTCCTACAACCTGTTATTTGGACGACCATGGATCCATGATGCTGGGGTCGTAGCGTCGACACTAATCAGGCAGTGAAGTTCAAATGGAATCACCAAGAGGTGATTATTCATGGCGATGGTAGCAATCCTATTTACAGTCGCCAAACTATTCGGGTGATTGAAGGAAGAAGTAAGCTGAGTGGAGAAACTTACCACCACATTGAACGGGTCAATGCCATCGACAAAGACAAATTGTGGGATAGAAAAATCAAGAGTATACTAAGATGGAGTGGGTACGAGTCTGGCAAAGGGCTCGGCAAGAACCTCCAAGGGATCTCCAAACCTATCAAGATCAAAAGCCATGGCACCACTTTTGGTTTGGGGTACGACTATACTTGGAAAGAGTATAACGACTGGTCTCCACCTTGGTGCGGTCCTTATTACCCTTTGGAGCAGACAATACCATATTTGGAGTAGACCTTCCAACATGCCGACATTATTTATGGATCAGACGAAGAAGAAGCACTTGCAGCAATGGGGAACTTGTTTCTGGAGGACAGTGATATGGACTGCTGCGTTATTCTCGAGGAGGAGGGGGAAGGCCCTTCCATACAGGCTGTGAGCATAGGGACGTACCTCACAAATTGGACTGTCAAGACAATCAAAGCCCGACGAGCCTCGGGGTAGAAAGGCTAAAACAAGCACTATTCATTGTCTTTCTTTGCAAAATGATTTCCTTTTTCGCATTTTAATTCCTGCAATAAGATCTTCAATGTTCAAAAACAATCATTCAATTTATCAAAAGCTTTTCAATTTTTCTTATGAATCAATATTTATTGCTATCATTTTTCTCTCATTACTTTACCTATACAACATTTATATTACCTGTCTTGATGAACCGATGACCGTGACATGTAACGAGACAACGTAGCAAACAGACATTGATTTAGAAGAAAATGGCATACCTGACGAGATTGTCAAAGAAGGTGAGAATTTTGAGAACAAACCTAAGTCCAACCTGAACGAGACTGAAGTTATCAACCTGGGAGATTCGAAAAACGTCAAGGAGACTCGCATCAGCATTCATTTGTCACCGTCAGAAAAGAAAGAATACACAGAGTTTCTGAAAGAGTATGAGGACATATTCGCTTGGTCGTATGATGACATGAATGGTCTAAGTACGTCTATTGTGGCTCACAAATTGCCAACCAATCCAATGTGTCCACCGGTAAAGCAAAAGCTCAGAAAGCTCAAACCCGACATGAGATTAAAAATCAAGGAAGAAGTTACCAAGCAGATCAATGCCAAGGTTCTCAGAGTAGTTGAGTACCCGACATGGTTAGCCAACATTGTGCCAGTACCAAATAAGGATGGGAAGGTCAGAGTCTGTGTCGACTACCGAGATCTCAACCGGGCCAGTCCGAAAGACAACTTCCCCTTGCCAAATATACATATCCTGATTGACAATTGCACCAAGCATGAACTACAATCATTCGTAGATTGCTTCGCTGGTTATCATAAGATTTGGATGGATGAGGAAGATGTTGAGAAGACAGCTTTCATTATGCAGTGGGGAGTGTACTGTTACAAGATGATTCCATTCGTCCTAAAGAATGCAGGGGCCACCTACATGAGGGCTATGACCACCATCTTCCACGACATGATTCACAAGGAGATCGAGGTATACGTGGATGATGTTATTATCAAGTCTAAGAAATCCACTGACCACAAGATTTGAGAAAGTTCTTCAATAGGTTGCGAAAATACAATCTGAAGTCGAACCCCGCGAAGTGTGCATTCGGGGTTCCTGCTGGGAAGTTGCTTGGGTTTATTGTGAGCCGCCGGGGAATAGAATTAGATCAGTCAAAGGTCAAACCATTCAAGAACTACCGCCGCCAAGGAACAAGAAAGATGTGATGAGTTTCTTGGGGAGGCTTAATTACATTAGCCGATTCATAGCACAGTCTACAGTTATCTGTGAGCCGATCTTCAAGATGCTAAAGAAAGATGTCGCGACTAAACGGACCAATGACTGCCAAAAGGCTTTTGACAAAGTTAAGGAGTACCTGTCAACACCACCAGTCTTAGTACCGCCTGAGCCAGGTAGACCTCTGTTACTCTACCTTACGGTATTAGATGGAGCCTTCGGCTACGTTCTGGGGCAGCATGATGAAACAGGAAGGAAGGAGCAACCTATTTATTATCTCAGTAAGAAGTTCACTCTGTATGAGGCCCGGTATTCTCTATTAGAATGCACCTACTGTGCTTTGACTTGGGTCGCTCAAAAGCTGAGGCATTACTTCTGTGCCTATACGACATATCTCATATCCAAAATAGACCCATCGAAGTACATCTTTCAGAAGCCCATGCCCACTCGCAAGCTAGCCAAGTGGAAAATCCTGTTGAGTGAGTTCGACATTATCTATGCGACTCAGAAAGCGGTCAAGGGACAGGCACTGGCGGACCACCTTGCTGAGAACCCCGTAGATGGAGAATACGAACCTCTGAAAACGTATTTTTTTTATGAAGAGGTTTCATTCATAGGAGAAGACATTGTAGAATCCTATGACAGTTGGAGAATGTTCTTCGATGGAGCAACAAACTTCAAAGGAGTCGGCTTTGGAGCAGTCCTAATATCATAAACCGGTCAGCATTATCTGGTATCTGCCAAACTCAGGTTCCCCTGCACCAACAACATGGCTGAATATGAGGCATGCATCTTGGGGCTCAACATGGCCATTGATATGAACGTTCAAGAGTTGTTAGTGATTCAGACCTACTGGTACATCAGGTACAAGGATAATGGGCAACCAAGAATTCCAAGATATTGTCGTATCTGCACCACGTATAGGAATTAAGGAAGAGGTTCACGAAGATAGAATTTCGGCATGTCCCCAGAATCCAGAATGAGTTCGCCGATGCATTGGCTACTTTGTCCTCAATGATCCAGCATCCGGACAAGAATTTAATCGATCCTATTTCCGTGAAAATCCATAATCAACCAGCTTATTGTGCCAATGTTGAATAAGAAGAAGACGAAAAGCCTTAGTTTCACGATATCAAGGAGTACTTATCAAAAGAAGAGTACCCAGAGCTTGCGAATCCCACTAAGAAACGCACACTTCGAAGACTATCCAACAACTTCTTTCACAGCGGAGGAATCCTGTATAGGAGGATTCCAGATTTGGGATTATTAAGATGTGTTGACGCAAAGGAAGCATCAAAACTACTAGAAGAAATTCATGCTGGGACCTGCGGTCCATATATGATTGGTTTTGTTTTGGCAAAGAAGATATTCCGAGCTGGTTACTTTTGGATGACTATGGAAACGGACAGCATCCAGTATGTCCGGAAATTCCACCGCTGTCATATACACGCAGACATGATAAAGGTACCTCCGAATGAGCTTAATGCAACAAGCTCACCATGGTCGTTCGCTGCCTGGGCATGGACGTTATTGGACCCATCAAGCCTGCCGCCTCCAACGGACACAGGTTCATTCTGGTAGCCATTGATTACTTCACTAAATGGGTCGAAGCAGCATCCTACAAAGCAGTGACTAAGAAAGTCGTGGCCGACTTTGTACGTGACCGTGTTGTTTGTCGATTCAGAATTCTTGAGTCAATCATCATCGACAATGGTTCCAATCTCAACAGCGACTTGATGAAAGCTATGTGTGAAACTTTCAAGATCAAACACAAGAATTCTACAGCTTACAGACCTCAGATGAACGGAGCTGTAGAGGCCGCCAACAAAAACATCAAGAAGATATTAAGGAAAATGATAGAAAAGCATAAGCAGTGGCATGAAAAACTTTCATTCGCCTTGCTGGGATATCGCACCACAGTCAGCACATCGACCGGGGCAACTCCCTATATGCTGGTTTATGGTACAGAGGTTGTTATCCCTGTCGAGGTGGAGATTCCATCCTTAAGAATCATACAAGAAGTTGAGCTCAACAACGCATAATGGGTAAAGAGACGTTATGAGCAACTAGCCCTCATAGACGGAAAGAGAATGAATGCAGTCTGTCATGGTCAACCCTATCAGAATAGAATGACCAAAGCCTTCAACAAGAAAGTCAAGTTGAGACAATTCACACTAGGGCAGCTGGTGTTAAAGAAGATCTTTACTCATCAAGATGAAGCCAAAGGGAAGTTCTCTCCCAACTAGAAAGTCCCATACATGGTCCACCGAGTACTGACAGGAGGAGCACTTGTACTTGAAGAAATGGACGGAGAAGTCTGGCCAAAACCAATCAATTCAGATGCAGTCAAACGTTGCTATGTGTAATCCTTATGCTTTTATCAATGATGTAAATTGAACTACGCCTGAACTGATTCCCGTTTAAGAGGGGATATGTAGGCAACCCAATGGGTTCGGTCACAATTCAATAAAAATTTCATTTTCCCCGCAATTTGAAACTGGGGCGGAATTTTGAGGAGGACCCTCAAAATTCCAAAGAAAGTTCAGCCGATCGACGTACGAGCAATAGTAAGAAGTGTCAACCCATCAAACCGGGGGAGAACTTTGAGGAGGACCCTCAAAATTCCGTAGCAGGAAGGGTTGCAATGTCTGGAACCGTGTCACGATCGTCGGTTCATCCCACAATTATTTTAAAATTATACATTATGCTACACTTTTACAAACTCATGTGTGTTCTCTCTTGAAACAACTTTGTTTAGCAACGCTACCCCAATGATACAGACAATATCAACAGATCAAGCATATCCAGTCAAGAAAATCCAGCAGGGATACGAACTAACCCCCCATTTACAAAACTCGCGATTTTTCTTCGGATGCAGGCACAAAGGATCAACACGCTAAGCAAGTCACAAATCTCATCACAATTGCAAATGCCAAAGTTTGATGCCTGCGCAGAAGAACGAATGTGTTCAAAATCACAATTCTCGAAACCATCACACTTGCCGACATCTATTATCAATACAAATAATGCTCCACAATCACGATGTTGCAATCTGCTATCAGCTAAGGATTCCTATTATCATTTTATTTCCTGCATAAGGCTACCATTCTGCCTTCCGAGACTAGGCACTTTCTCCATCTGCATTGCATAAGGCTACCATTCTGCCTTCCGAGACTAAGCACTGTCTCCATCTGCATTGCATAATGCTACCATTCTGCCTTCTGAGACTAAGCACTATCTCCCTCTGCATTGCATAAGGCTATCATTCTGCCTTATTAGACTAAGCACTGTCTCCCTCTGCATTGCATAAAGCTACCATTATGCCTTCCGAGGTTATGCTCTACGTCCATCTGCATCTGCATAAGGCTACCATTCTGCCTTCCGCCTGCATAAGGCTACTATTCTACCTTCCGAGGTTAAGCCCTACCTCTATCTGCATCTAGATAAGGCTACCATTCTGCCTTCCACCTGCATAAGGCTACTATTCTGCCTTCCGAGGTTAAGCTGTACCTCCATCTGCATCGGCATAAGGCTACCTTTATGCCTTCCGAGACTAAGCACTGTCTCCATCTTCATCTTTGCATAAGGATACTTTTCTGCCTTCCCAGGTTAAGCTCTGCCTCCAATTTACTTTTTCCTTGAAACCAAATGCTATCTCAAACACTATTTATTTCGCTTTCCTCTCGGGCTAAACTCTGCCCTTCAATACGCAAGACTAAGCTCTGTCTTGTCAGCATCATACTATTGCATCTTCATGGGCTGAAATATCGCCAATTTATCCAAAGGCGTCATTGTTCGGAGGCACCATCTTCATAGCCCGAGAAAACCATGTCATAGCCTGAGGATCTCTCTCAATTTCGAATATCATTATTCAAAGGCGTCATGGTTCGGAGGCATCAACCCCATAGCCCGAGAACATCATCTCATGGCCTGTGAATCCTGCATCAAGCAATCCATGGCCCAGGACGTCATGGTCTAAGGACATCATCCTTAACCGTCCGAAGACAACATCCATGGTCCGACGGGAATTTGCATCATGTTTAAATTACGCACAATATATGCTTGTATCGTATTTGCAGGTAATCCGACAATCAGCGTCCGTCCTGGAAGGAGCGGTCCCACTCAAGTTCTCCTAACCATCCCCGTAAGCCATTTACTCATCCAACCCTATACGTTGCATCCGTTTTTGTAAAACTTCATCGGTATACTTCACTGATGACTCTCGAACTACATACGACCTGATTCCTGTAAAACCAGAGATATGTAGGCAACTCAGAAGCCAGAGTGCGGCCTAAATCTCCTCAAACCGTTTCGCTCGGTCAAAATTGGTCATCCTATCTTTACCCGACAACTCTTTCATCCTTCCCGGGCAAAGAGGGGCAGCTGTTGATACCCAATTTTCCTCAAATTATTTTTTAACTTGTATGTGTACCTTCAAAATCAAGTTCCATAACAATTGGTATTTTTCCATAATTTTCTCATATTTTTATTAATTTATTTCTAATTTTATCCGGTATTTTTTATCTCTATTTATTAATTATAAATTGCATTACAAATGATTTCCAAGACATTTCTTGACTTAATATATTATTTTTGGTCTTATTAAGATCAAATTATTTCACAATTGGTCAAATTGGCACTCTTTGGCTATAATTGCAATAATTTTGCAATTATAGCCTAACCATATGTTTTATGCTATTGTTATCTAATAATTAGTCATTTATAATTTTTTAATACTGATTAATCATTTTAATTTAATGTATTAATCATCAATTTTATTTTTATAATTATCAGTTATTTTTAGTTAATTTTAATTGAGTATTAAACAGTGTAACGACCGGACCGGCAGTTTTACGTTATCGGACCCCGTTCCCCTGTCTAAGTCTTCCCATAGCGTCTTCTTTTGATTTGTGAATTGCGGGGATGGGTGGTTTAGTATTTGGAAGTGTTTTGAGCAATATAGGAACACTTGGTTCCTTAAGGTTGGCTTATTTGGCCAAGTTTGACTTCGGTCAATATTTTGAGCAAATGACCTCAGAATCGAGTTCTGATAGCTCCAGTAGCTTTGTATGATGATTTCAGACTTGAGAGTATGATCGGAATGGGTTTTTGATAACCCGGGAGTGTTTCGTCCCCCGATATAGAAATAAGGATTTCCTTAAATTTGAAATGTGGTTTGGAACGTGATTTTATGATATCGAGGTCCGAATGAAATTCTGAGTCCGGGAATAGTTCCATTATGTCATTTATGACTTGTCTGCAAAATTGGAATTCATTCCGAGTAGTATAGGCCAGTTCGGCGCATTGTAATGAATTCTAGATTTTCAAGTTCAAAGTGTTGATTCAATTTGGTTTTGGGGTCAAATTCTGAGTTTCGTTGTTGTTTTTCGCGTTCCGGATGTTCGAGCGAGTACGTATCATGAATACAGACTTGCCAGTGCGTTTGGATGGGGTCCTGAGGGGCTCGGGTGAGTTTTGGACCCCCGGGAGCTAAGTTCAAAAAACCAGATTTTTGCTGTCTGGTTTCCTTCTTCGCGATCGCAGGAGGTGGGCCGCGTTCGCGGAGAAGGAATTGGGCTGGGCTGCTGAATCCTCTTCGCGTTCGCAGGAATCTCTCCACGATCGCGGAAGGTCGGGTCCCTGACCTTCGCGATCACATCCCTGTCTCCGCGTTCGCGATGGTCTGGATCCCTGGCCTTCGCGATCGTAGCCTCGCCTCCGCGTTCGCATAGAGGTGGGATGGGACCAGGCCTATTTTCTCTTCATGATTGCAGGACCCCTTCCGCATTCGCAGAGGTCTGGCCAGTTGGCCTTCGCGATCGCAGGCCCCTTTCCGCGTTCGCATAGAAGGGCCTGGGCCATTTGGCCTTCGCGATCGCGGGCCCCTGGTCGCGATCGCAGTGAAAGGGAAATTTGGGCAGTTAATTTATATACGGGATTTAAGTCTCATTCCCCATTATCATCTTCTTCCTTGAGATAATTGAGAGCTTCCAAGAAGGCCCTTCCACCTAGTACTTGAGGTAAGTAAATTTCTTATTAACACCGAGTTTAAACATCAATTTCTAGTTAAATTCTCTACTAAATTATCAAAAAAATAATGAAATTGTGTAGTAATTTTAGGGCTCTTTGGGATTTTGTGATTTTCCATTTAAGGCCATGAATTCAAGTAGAAATCACATATTAATGATCCTTAGGCTATGGATGAGTTATTCCTTCGAGAATTTTCGAAATTCGAGCGTGCGGGCCCGGGTTGAAATTTAGAAATTCTTCAAGAATGTGAATTTTGGGATAAATGAGATAATCCCTTTTCTTTGAACATGAATTGATGTAATTATAATATATTTGGCTAGTTGCGAGCCCTCGAGAGTAGAGTTCGGAGTTCCCGATGCATCATTGATCCGAGGGGTAGATTCGACACGAGGTGAGTCTCCTTTCTAACCTTGTAAGAGGGAATTGTCCCCATAGGCGATGTATATGCTATGTATAATTTGTTTGGGGTCTACGTACGCACCAAGTGACGAGATTCCGTACGTGGCGGTTATCATTGTTATGTCCGGGTAGTTAGGCCCACATAATGCCTTATATGCTTTCCTTGAAATGCCTTTTATGCTTTCCTTGAAATGCTTTATATGCTTTCCTTGAAATGCCTTATTTGCTTCCTTGTAACGCCGTATGTACTATGAGATCATGTTATGTACAGTATTGTTTCTCTGAGGTTTTATGGAAGTTGTGGAATTGAAAGGAATTGGTTTGCGCTCATCCGACTCTTTGACGGCTCGATAAGAACCTCGATTATGAGTCGTGTTGTGATGATAGGTGAGCACCTCAGAAGGTTTTTCCCTATTGTTGAACTATTTCGAAGCCTTTTCATTGTTTGGAGCTGACATGAAAATGATCGAAGCTCTTTTGCTTAAGCCGAGGGTAGCAATATTTAACCGGTTCTTTCCGAAGTAATTTCGAAAGATTTGATTTTATGGTGATGGTCAGGCATCCCCTAGTCGCGTTAGTTTGGCCGTAGCCTATCGGCCGAAGTCCTTTGTGCTTGGCCGGATCCTTTAGTGGTAGAAATATTAAAATTATTTTTAGAATTAGCTTTATATTGTTTATTTGATTATGATTTTCTCTCATGATACCAGAAGTGTCAGAGCGATATTTGGTAGTACAAAATTTAACAAAAACTCCTGAAGAGCTAATTGTTTGTCTAGAAGACACATGACACCAGTAGTGTCCGAATAATATTAGATTGTGGATAAAAATAAAGGCTCTCGAAGAGCTTATATACAAATATGTCATTCATATTATATGATTATGGTCAAAGCATATGTTGTAGTAAACCTGAAGTTTACTAATACAAGTGACTATCATATTAAGGCTATAAATGATTGGAGGATTGAAAATCTTCCTGTTTCCACAATCATAGGGGGTAAACTAATATGTATGTGAGAAGTTATCCGCCTTATTCTTCAATTTGTACTACATCATGTAACACAGTGAACCAGAAGTTACTAATGCAAAAGCAGTCACAGTAAACCAGAAGTTTTACTGAGGCAAAAGTAGCCACGGTAAATCAGAAGTTTACTAATGCAAAAGTTTATGCCTTAATAAACCAGAAGTTTACTAAGAGATAGCACATGCAATGATAAACTTGAAGTTTTCATTTGCCATTTTTAAATGAGCTATTTGAGAATTCAGATAAGCATAAACTGAAGAACTAGAAGATTCTTCACGAATTCTCTTGTGTTGATTGTTCTCAAAATAAATTGATTATATCAGCTAAAGTTGGGACTAAAATCACTGAATTCTGAAATATATAAAAGGTGAATACGGGCGCATTCACCTATCATGTGAACCACTTATAAATGCATATATGAGATGGTTACATGTGTAATTATTGTCAACCTGCAGTTTGGCATTTGAAATTTCTTTTATCAAGTAAGAGCATAAATTTCAGGTTATGAAATCAAGATAGTTCATCTTGATGATGTTGGTTTATATCCAAGCTAGTTTAGCATTGAATACCTCCTATTAATGGCTAAACTATCGCTTATGAGAACAAATCCTCATGTGTTGGTCTAAGATTTTCTAAATTGCATATAGCAGCACTTGTATGCATCAGGCCAATAATATATGATAAGTCCTCCCCTCACAATTGGTTTAGGAAACCAAATATTTTTAGTATCTTTTGATGTGTGGTATATGATTAATTCCTCTACCACAATGCACAAAGATATGTTTCCCAAGGAATATTGGGGATATATATTAGTTTTTCTAACATTCGGGGGATGGAATAAGCAGTTGAAAAATATGTATATGAATCGAAGTATCATTAGTATGATCCTCACTCAGAAGATAATTCAAGTCAAATGCCAGAAGCATTTGCTGATTCAAAATTAAATATCATATTTCACTGCAAATGCTTATATTAAAATTAAAGTCCCTGAAGGATGGAGTTTGCTATACGCATAAAGCGTGGTAGACCAATCGATTCCAAAGGTAACAATCCTTGAAAATGATAGGAGAAAATGATCAAAATGATCATAATAAGGAGGAAATGAGCTCTAGAAGAGCCCACGACATAACATTTCATGAAACTCCAGAAGAAGTTCAGGTACCTAAAAATAAAGAAAGTTATGAGATCTCAACATGTTATGTCGCTTGGGAACCGATACAAAATGATCGTCGACGATATATCTGATACAATATAGTACACAATATTGTAAAAGATTGTGAAGATCGCACCTGCAGTCTAGACACCTAAAGATGTCATGCCATTTAAATGCAAGTCATAACCTATATGACTCATTTTATTAAATCTGTATGAATATCCCTAAAGGATTTAAAATGCATGAAGCATATAGTTCAAAGTCTCGAGAAATGTACTCGATCAGATTACAAAGGTCATTGTACCATTTAAAGTAATTTGGGCGCATATGGTATTATCGCCTTGGTGAATATTTGCTGAAAGAAGGTTACGTAAGTGATGTTATTTGTCCATGTATTTTTATAATGAAGATGTCATCAGAATTTGTTATCCTTGTTGTTTATGTTAATGACATAAATCTTGTTGGAACTCCAGAAGAGCTCCAAAAGGCAATTGAATATCTTAAGAAAGAATTGAACATTTAGCAGACGGTATCTTTATCCATCAATCTGCTATACAAAAAGGGTCTTAAAACGCTTTTACATGGACAAAGTGCACCCATTGAGTACATCATTGGTTATTCGATCACTTGAAGTGAATAAAGATTTGTTCCGAACTCCAGAAAAGGATGAGGAACTCCTTGGTCCTGAAATACTATATCTCAGTGTAATTGGTGCACTTATGTATCTTGCTAATGCTAACAAAGGCGGTGCAGATCGTATTGGTTATGCAGATGCAGGTTATTTATCCGATCCCCATAAAGCTTGATCTCAAATCGGGTATGTGTATACATGTGGAGGTACTGTCATATCATGGCGCTTCACAAAGCAATCTATTGCTTCTACTTTTTCAAATCATGCTTAGATAATAGCTATTCATGAAGTAAGTAGGAAATGCGTATGGTTGAGATCAGTGATTCATTTTATTCGAGAAAAATGTGGTTTGGAATGTGAGAAAAGGCCCACAATTTTATACGAAGACAATGCTGCATGCATAGCCCAATTGAAGGGGAGATTTATAACAGGAGATAGAACGAAGCACATTTCACCAAAATTATTCTACACACATGATCTTCAGAAAAATGGTGACATTGATGTGCAACAAATCCATTCAAGTGACAATCCGGCAGATTTGTTCACTAAATCTTTGCCAACCTCAACTTTTGAGAAGATGTTATACAAGATTGGAATACGGAGACTCAAATATTTGAAACAAGGTTTTCATCAGGGGGAGTAAAATACGCGCTGCACTCTTTTTCCCTTACTAAGTTTTTTTCCCATGAGGTTTTTCTTGTAAGGTTTTTAATGAGGCAGCTGGAAATGCGTATTACTAAACATGTGTACTCTTTTTCCTTCACTAGGATTTTTCCCACTGGGTTTTTCCTAGTAAGGTTTTAACGAGGCACATTATCTTTAATGAACATCCAAGGGGGAGTGTTATGAAACTATTATTTGTGGATGTCCATTTATTACTCCGCTATGGATATTCTTCCCGAAGAAGATTATCTATTTAGTACTCTGTTGAAATTTATCTACAAGCAGCTGATGCAGGCATGTTGCAAGCAACTCAATGAAATGATTTGCAGCAGCTTTTTATTAAATAGGCAGGTTGCAAGCAGTTCATGCAGACAACTTACAAGCAGCTGAAGACAAGTTTCGCAGCTGCTTCCTGAAAAGTCTCGCAGCTGCTTCCTTTCTTCTATAAATAGAAGAGTTTTCAGTTCATTATGTACATCAGTTTGAAGATTGAATAATACATCAATCTCTCTCTATACTTGTCTTCGATTTATTTTCTTTAAAGTCGTTATTTTATAACAGTTGTCAATATGTTGGAGTATGTGCCGTGCGTTTGTATCATAATAAACTATCGCCGAGATAATTAACTAAACTTTTTACCTTTAAAAGTATATTTATTGTTAACTTAAATCACCATAGGATTCGTATGTTATTAAATATTTTTATCTTAAATTTAAGCTATCATATATTTTGTAATCAATTGTTATTTATTATGTTCCCGATAGAGAATTATCATATATCAGAAAAGTAATTTGAATTTTGAATTGAATGGTTGCAAAGTTGCCAGATTTGTTTAAATGTTACCACCTGCTTCAATTAATTTTTATTTTCTTTATATTAAAAAAGGCAGTAACATGAATTTTTGGTGAAGAAAAAAGGTAAATACGCTTGCAATATAAACTTACTTTGTTATTGAATAAAAAGAATAGGTAGGATAACAATTACTAAGTGATTTTATAACTCAAAAAAGGAGCTTAGAAAATGGGATCACCTAAAATTTATATCTTTTTATATAAATTTCATATAAACTAACATGGAAAATGCTGAAGTTAATACTAAATTTCATCTCACAATTCAAAATATATTCAATTTTTTTATCTAACTATTATGCAACCATAATAATGAGTGTTGCATGTTCTTTAACGTATCTTACTATTTCATATTAATCATTTTTCTTGTATATCAATTTTAATTGAGTGATGCATAATACACACGTATTCTAAAGCTTGTAATAATAATAATCAAAAACCGTGTTATTATTTGAATAAAATTACTTTAAATATGATAAACAATTATTTTATCAGGAAAAAGTTAGTTTGTAATATAACAATAATAATTTCATAGAAAAAGTCTAATTACTTTCTCCTATTTGGGATAACGAATTGTATACTTAAAATACTCCTAACAGTAGATTTCACCATTAGTTGCCAAGCTTTGAAACACACAGGTCATGAAGCTCAGTCTAATTACTGCATATTCCCGTTCTTCTCCGACCACCGTCACTCTCATTTCCGGCTATCCCCATGCTACTGATAAAACGGCGACGTACAGAGTGAAAGTTCCCTCTTCCCTCAGAAACTCCGTCAACAAATTCTCTAATAGCTTCTCCCTGACGATTTGTTCGTCCAAATCATCATCCGCCGTTGATTCCACCGGCGCCGGAACGGAAACCTACAATCAAACCGTAGATGGAGAAATTTCGGCGCCGGAGGTCACTGAGTCGTTCAATGTTGAAGTCGGAAGCCCTAGAATTCTACCAAGTTTGTTCGTTCCTAAATTTAGCTTAAGTGACCAAGCTTTCTTTCTATTAGCCTTCATTGCTTGCACGGTACTTTTTGTTAAATTCCCTTTTTATGTTGACGAATTACTAGTTCTCCCCCCCTCCCCCCCCCCCCCCCCCCCCCCCCGAAAATTACATATAGTCTTCGAAATTGCTATTTTAAAGTATAAATACATTTTATGGCAGACGTCGGTGGCTTTCACAAGCCTGGTAGTTGCAGCTGTACCAACACTATTTGTAAGTTCTCTTAATCTCTTGTTTGGCAGTTTCCTAGTACATTGGTTTAAGTGTTTGTTTTCCTAATTTGCTTCCGTTTCGTATGGATCACATTGCAAGAGTGTTTGTAGCTCCTTTTGTGTATAACCTTTTATATGTATAAACTTTTGCGTGAAACTTG
This sequence comes from Nicotiana undulata, assembly GCA_005239495.1. Taxonomy (NCBI): domain Eukaryota; kingdom Viridiplantae; phylum Streptophyta; class Magnoliopsida; order Solanales; family Solanaceae; genus Nicotiana; species Nicotiana undulata. Next base: position 24,736 of record ML295155.1, read on the forward strand.
CATACGCCAGGTATCTATGCTAATAAATAGAAGCTAAATGTGTGGTTTATGAAAGAAAACCATGTGTTTTATGCCAGCAAGGATATGATTAGCGATTCTGTTTTAGTGTATTCTGAGCACAGCATATCCAGGATTTAAAGTTTATGGGTTCGGGATGTTAGCCCTTTTGGGTTAATGAGTTCTAAGTTAATAATTTGTACCTATTAAAAGACTAATACATGGTTTAGGCATGCTACTGGGTTTTGCCAAAGCCGTACACGTACCCCGAATTGTACACCCGCCCCTGATGGTGAGAATGTCTTGCCATGATAAATTGTATAAATGTTACAATTGGATGAAACATAAACAGTTATGTGCATTGTCTATATTTGCTTCGGAGGTCTTTTTGAACAAGATTTGCTTCAGAGGTCTTATTTTTATTTCCTTTTGGCTAGAGTGAACAAATAGTTTTCTTAGATGTGTCATTGCAGCTTGAGCAAATTCTTTTAGTAGTTAGTTTAATGCTGGGTTAATGTTCACTTAAGAAGGAACTAGAGACTTGGCTCCATTGAATTGTAGAGATAGAGAACCTAGAGGTTAATTGTTAACTTTTTGAATGCCGTAACACGTTTTCACAATTCGTTATACATCTTAAAACAGAATAATAGTTCACGTTTATTCTCCTTTGACTTGCATTAGTGTAGCTTGTTCGATAGTCTTTAGAAGGTTCAGTAGACCTTCAGGGATAACAATGTGCTATACAAACTCAAAACTGTCATCATAAGATACTACAGTTATTTAATTTGTAGGAATGTACTATGTCGATTTTCTAATTCCAGTTGGAGAACATAACGTATGCATACACATGTATTGTATTTTACATAAATTACTTCATGAGTGGTCCTTTGAGCAACTCTGAGCCCTAAAACTAGGATTTTGCTAAACTAAATATCAATCAGGGTCAAAATTGATCTCATTCTGTTTACTGCAAATTGATTGTTCTCGACCAGACTGCGTCATATTCCATGTAGATAATGCCCCATATGATATGTTTTACTTATTGCTCCAAACTTTGGTGCATGCCCGTATGCCTTATTTATGTATGAGAACCTTACTGGTTGTATCTTACTACTTATATTATCCAATGATAGTTTATTGGTTGCTGTTTGCACCTTTTAAATTTTTTTATAGAAATGTAAGGTATTTAAGAGATACAAGCTCGTCAAAAATCATAACCTGAACCCCAAGCCTGGCTCTGAATCTTATGGAACAAACACCATATTTGGAAACTTATAGCCCGTTTGGCCAAGCTTCTAAAATCAGCTTATTTTGATAAGTGTTTTTCTCAAAAGTACTTCTTAAAAAAGTGCTTTTGGTGAGAAGCAGTTTGTGTTTGGCTAATTAATTTGAAAAGCACTTTTGAGCAGTAATTAGTGTTTGGTCAAGCTTTTGAAAACTGCGTCTAAGTGTATTTTTGTCAAAAGTGCTTCTCAAAAAAGTGCTTTTGGTGAGAAGCAGTTTGTGTTTGGCTAATTAATTTGAAAAGCACTTTTGAGCAGTAATTAGTGTTTGGTCAAGCTTTTGAAAACTGCGTCTAAGTGTATTTTTGTCAAAAGTGCTTCTCAAAAAAGTGCTTTTGGAGAGAAGCTACTTTTTTCTGCTTCTCCAAAACTGCTTCTACTTCTCCCCAAAAGCACTTTTTTTTCTTCCAAAAGCTTGGCCAAACACCTCAATTTTTGGTCAAAAGTGCTTTTGGCCAAAAAATGCTTGGCCAAACAGGCTATTAGTTATGTCACTAGTCCTTTCTGCCTACTAGACAACCCCAGAATGCTCAGAGGGGAAAGAAAAGGACTTCTTCATTACTGCTGGATATGCAGTTAGATAGGTGTAAGGCATTCTTGTCTTGGTTCTGGTGGCGCATTTGTGTTTCATATGAACACAATTGTCTTGAAAATCCACTTTTCTGTTTTTTTACACATGCCTTTTTAGAAATTGCTGTTTGAGACATAAGACATAATTAATAAAATGGCCTAATAAGTTATGAATTGTGAGAAAAATCCTGATTACTGTATGAATGTGGAGCAGATAGGTCCAAAACACCTTAGGTGAACTCGTTTGATCATTTCTTTATGTAGGCAATGCGTAGAGCAGCAATATCTCTGTCAAAGTTGGCAGATACTGCTCGAGAGGAGCTTCCTAGTACAATGGCTGCTATCAGGCTGTCTGGAATGGAAATCAGTGACCTTACACTGGAATTGAGTGATTTAAGGTAATAAATTTCAAACATTATCACTAAAGAAGTGACTTAGAACAAACTGACTGATGCTCTTTGAAGATGAGAAATATCTGGAAGCTAGATAGTGTTGTTATTTCAAAGGAAATTTTCATTCCCTATATATCTCACAGGCTGAGCTGCTTTCACTTGATAACGTAATTGCTACTATGATTTATGATTGAAAAACTTATTCTTCGCGTATTTTGGGAGGGGCATTAATGTCGTGATGATGCTAGAAGCATAATTGGTTGATCAAGTCTTTTTTTTATATAAGGTAAATAATTGGTTGATCAAATCTCATGGAATCTGGTGCACCTTCTAATCTTTTAAAGGGCTTGAAGAAAAATGATGTGAGATTCTGCATTATCCGCTGGATTATAAGTTAAATAGTTGTATAATAGTGGTTGGAATATAAATTGTCGTGCTTCTCAGAAGTATACCTGTAGAACGGTGGAAAGGTCTTAAACTTTTCATTGAAAGTTGAAACTAGGGAAATAAACAAACTTGCTAGTACAAAAACATCAAAGTAGCTCTCCACGAAAAGCAAACCCTCCTAGGCCTTTTACCAATGGATAACTTTATTTTGAGCCAGTGGAACTTTATTTTGAATTTGCTTCCCATATTTGACGAAATACTAATGAACAACTTCTTTCTCTAGGACTCTAGTTGCCGCGGTCTACAGTTTTTGCATACATTATGGTGCAAATTTAATCCTCATAAATATTGTATATTTTCTTCCTTTGAATACTTGTGTCATTAGTGATCCCACTCTTCATAGATCTTCAGTCTCTGCAAAGGAGGAAGTGTTGTCTCATTCTATTGCCGCATTTAACCATTTTTGAGAACTTTTATCCTTGCTCTTTGCTTATTGTCTAATCTGGAAGTCATTAATGATAGAACACCATCATCCAAGAAGTGAAAATAACTGCAGTTATTCACAAAACAATAAAATCCAAATTCTTCTGAGTGAAGAAATTGTTCAACTTATAGTAATAGCATTATCTTCTTGATATGTCCTTGGACTATTTGGAGTGTATGGTTTGAAACCTCTAAACAATTTGACTTGAAGTACACTGGATGAAAATAAAAGATTCAAATTCATCTTTCTACTATCTTTATTAGTAGAATTATGAGAGTGAGCTGTACATCATGGACTCTTAAGGCAGTAGCCAATAATCTTTTTTTCTTGGTCAGCCTTCCACTTTGGTTTCTCATGTATGCTCTACATACTTGGGTCTTCAATATTATAAGAATGTTAAATGTCCTCTGGGATGTAATTCTGCATCTTCTTGATCCTAGCAATGAAACAACTTACTTCATACCCCCAAAAAATGTCCTCTGGGACTCAGAGTCCGGTGAATCTGACATCTGTGGGGTACAAGTAGAGCAGATTGGGTCAATGCTAATTCCAGCTTACTCTCCAGTTAACCGCGATCTCTAAGTAATAGTTTCTTGCAACTCCGCAGAGGCCAACATTGGTTGTTGAATGCTTCTGAGATTTTACCTTTAAATTTGACCACCTTTCCTAATCCTTGTTTTAGGCAAAATCGATCATGTTTCAAGCTGTGGTGACGCTTCTAGATACGAACTAATTTTTGTAACTTTTTTTTTCCGATAACTGTGGTTTCTGGGCCAGCTTACGCGCACCTCGACTAATTCCAGGGGATACCTGCTATCTCCCACCAACAGCAGGTACCGGGTAATTCTGTCCACCAAGGCTTGGACAGATGAGAAGAAATCACTTATTGTTTTTTTGCCTCTGCTGGAATTTGGACCTGAAACCTCATGGTTCATAACCCACTTTATTGACCACTAAGTCACACCCTTAGATGCTAATTTTTGTAACTATTGGGAAAAAGAGAACAAAAGGATTATTATTTGTACTGTCTTAGAATGTGTACTTTGTTGATTTAATGAGCCAAGTTACAAATTTTTAAAATTGCTAGGACTGAAGAAAGGAAGTTTTCTTGATGGTTGCTGGATGTGAAACTAGTAAAGAAAATTATAGAAAATTTTGAATATTTGATTTCATCAACTTTTTTTTTTTTTTTTTTTTTTTTTTTTTTTTTTTTTTGGATATTTGTGGAAATTTCTCGTGCATTAGGTTTCTAATATGCTATTGGTTGACAGGATATTCCTGGAGTATTTTCATGTAAATAAGAAAGAGAAAAAAGAATTTCTATATTAAAAGATGTTAGACATCAAATAAAAAATTCCTGAATGAGAGTTAATTAGAGACCTTATCATATTAAAAAACGTCACCAATAATACACTGAGACAATCTAAAATAAGCTTGTCAACAGTTATAGGAGTACATGGATTGCGGCTTGCTGCTTGTGGTTTGAAGGTCCGTGTTTCGAATATCAAAATATCTTACCAGTCGAACCGGGAAACCTGGCCAACATATTTCCGCAGCTTACTAGGAAAAAGTAAAATTCTAGCTTAGAACATACTCTTTCCACTCACTTACCAAGTGATAACTTCGCTGGTAAGGACCCCTTTTACTACGAATAAGGTAATAAAATTTGACTCTTTTCGGTGAATAATAGGAGGTAATTAACTTAAAGCTTCTAATAAGGTGGCCAAGGTCTGGGCAGATGCTCGAATTTGTGGCATTGTCAGTTCCTTATCTTTTCTTTAGCATACACCCTCTGCCCATCCCATCCATTCATTTACTATCAATCCTCTTTAAGCAACGACTCAATATATATTTGGGGGAGTAATATTTGCTATTGTATGTGATGCTCAGTCAAGAGATAGCTGATGGTGTCAACAAATCTGCTCGAGCTGTGAAAGCAGCAGAAGCTGGAATCAAACAAATTGGGTCTCTTGCTCACCAGCAAACAATGTGTATGCTCTCTCTCATATATTCCTTTCATAAAGGCAGATCATGTCATTCTTTCCTAGCTTAAGACTCTACTGAGCTTCTGTTTGTATGTGTCATTAGCAATGATTCAGGAGAGAGCAGATCTGCCAGTCATATCTCTGCAGCCAGTTGTAGCTGGGGCAGCAAAGAAGACTTCTCGTGCTGTTAGCCAAGCCACAAGAAGATTTATAAATATGATCTCTGGAGGTGAACTTGGCTCAGAAATGGAAGACAACGGTGAAGTTGATGCGGAATCTTAGAGAGTCAGCACATTCCACTACTTCACTCGATCATTGGTAAACATGTTTATATGTTCCTCACAAACTTTTGAACATGTATAGCACATGTAAAAGCTATGATTCAGAACTTTTCTTTTCAGTAAATATTTAGAGTCATCTTTCAAGAAATGAGATTGGCAGCTAAAGTTTTGACGCGTCACTGTGTGGCAAGGAGAGTTTTTCAGCTCAAATATGCGTTGAGATTGTCAGATGATGGGGAGGGTTGAAATCTCTCCTTGTTCTAATACCAATATGAACTGTGGATCATTCAAAAATTCAACTTGTTAGAAAGGAGATACTTATACATATTTAGGTCTGCAACATTTATTATTTCGATCCACGTGATTTCTACACAATCAAACAACTGCATTTATAGGATGCTTTGCGTAGAACATTTGTCTCGAAGAAAAATATGATGAAATTTCTGCTATACTGGCAATTAAATGCAACGATGACTCCTGACATGACGAATAATAGTGGAAAGATTTTAAAGGTCCAGTTAGTGAGGTAGTCCCAGTGAATAATAATCTGGAGCATGCGTCAAATTCACCTTTCAGAAATTTGTAAATGAATTAGTAATTTGTTTTAGTTATTTATTCCTCAAGTGTCATTTCACATTTTTAGTTCATTTTTATTTAGTTTTGTTCCCAATATTGCTTCATTATAGTTGTACATGCTTGTTTATCTAAAAAACTATGCCCAATGAAGTAGTATGATTTTCACTCTGATAGGAAAATTTCTATTAGGTTACAAGATACTGTATTGGTATAATTAATCCTGGAAGTAGTTATCTCGGGATTATAGTGTTATGTTTATTCCTATTGGAGGGTGAGATAACAATCTTGGGATAACTAATTCCGGAATAATTAATCATGAGATAACTTGTTTCCCAACCAAACAACCCCTTAAAGTGAAGCGAGGAGGGCTAAAGTTACACGTAGGAGAAATGTTTTAACATCATATCGATTTGAAAATGATCATAAAAGTAGTTTGACTATTCGTCTCAAATCGTAAAATACTATTTAATTTTTTAAAAAAAAATAAGTGAAACATTAGACACGTGTCTTGCATCAAATTTTTGTCACTTCATCATGATCAAGTAATTGTGTATTTTGAATTTGTGATATTAAAGTTAAATTACTTGATTTAGTATAAAACACCAGATGCTGGTCTGCAAACCTGCTAGGCCAAAAGACTAGAAATAGAAATGATTACTCAAGAATGGAGAGTATTCTTTTGTACAACAGACCACAACAAATGGCTCATTCTTAATTATCACCAATTTACACCCACATAATACAACAAATCACAAATATTCTCAAGAACCAAAGCATTGTTTCACAAACAGCAGCTTTTCTAGCTGTCTGATCGATCTTAAAATGGATAAAGAGAAAAAAAGAAAAGAAGAAAGAGTTGCTCCCAACAGAAAAAACGAACCGTTTAAAAACACGGCACAAACATGACATTTTGGTAATATGTTTCAGACAGGGATGACTCCCACACCCACTGAATGGGATCTTCGCGCTGCAGCTATTGCACTTGGCTCCGCCGCTTTCTGAAAACACAAAAGACAAGTTAGAACTGATAAAGAAATGAACCTTGAGCTTAACTCAACCCAAAAGCTAGCTCATGCGCAGCGATGTGGGAGAAGTTTCAAAGTGTAGAAAAATTCTTCATTGTTTTTGATTACCTTGTCAGGCAATGTGTTTTTCCAGACTTTGTCCATCTCTTCGAACACAACTTCAATTGTTGGACGGCCTTTGCTTGATTTAGCGACACAAAGCACAGCAATTTGGAGTATGGACTCGAAATCAACACTGTTGAGCTGCCCTTTAAGCCTAGGGTCCTCAAAGTCTTTTAGAGGCCTTTTACCCATGCTCACGTCCTTTGCCTGCATTAAACCCAGGCATGACTTTGCATCTTCTGTTATATTTCCTTCTAATTTTTATTTCTTTTAACATTTTGTACAAGTTCCTTTTGTTACGTTATATACAACGCGACAAAAACAACACATTAATTCCAAATTGGTTTAGATCCGCTACATGAATCCTCTATATCAATTTCACCTTGTTCTATGCTTCTCTAAGTCCACATGGATTGCTAGGTCTTTCGAGACATGTCCCTTCTATTTGATTTTTATTACCTCGTCCACGTTTAGACCGTTCAATCATCATACACCTATGGATAGGTATATTTTAAGATCTATATAGGACATGTCCAAACTATTTCAGACTGGCATAAACATTGCTCAACGGTTAAATAGAACCTAAAGTATCACTTCAACACCTCAAGCATATATAAAAAGGTTCAATCATTGTTAAAAGAATTTATAAATGGTGAGCTCATATATCGACCTTCACACATATCTATTGTCTGTGTGCCGAGTGTCTCCCGGAAACAGCCTCTCTATCCCCTCTGGGGTAGGGGTAAGATCTGCGTACACACTACCCTCCCCAGACCCCACTGATGGAATTTTACTGGGTTGTTGTTGTATATATCGACCTTGAGTACTTATCGAAAATCAAATGAAATTTGAACAAGTTAGAATGTTGCATGATCAGATAAAAGAAAGGGATACCTTTGTTGTTAACTGGTCTCTGGCATCCAAATCAAGTTCGATAACTTTTTGCCCAGAAAGAACCTGTAAAGCTACAATACCAAAGCTATAAACGTCACTTGCACATGTTAACTTGGCGTTACTCATATATTCAGGATCCATATATCCCATTGTTCCTCTAATATCTGTAAACACTTTGCTCTCCTCCATTCCCAACATCCTTGCCAACCCAAAATCTGATAGCTTTGGTTGCAAATCCTCAGTTAACAGGATATTTGTAAGCTATAAGAAAAAAAAAGTATCTCAATATTGATACTTAACAAATAGGAAAATATATAATAATATTACAACCTTAATATCTCTGTGAACAATGAATCCATCTATGTAGTTGTGGAGATATCTCAGTGCAAGTGCACAATCTCTCAAGATGTTTACCCTTTGTTCCCAAGTTAAGACCTTGTCTTTCCCTATTATTTGTCAAAACTCATTAGTAACACATTTAGTAAAGGTGTGCTACTTGATCTTGAAAAGTAAAACTACTTACTCAAAAGATGTTGAGCTAGATTTCCAGCAGAGCAATATTCATAGACTAAATATTGCTCACCATCCTCAATGCAACAACCAAAGAGGCAAACAAGATTAGGATGTCTGACTCTGGAAAGATTCTCGAGTTCTCGGGTAAAAGAATCCGAGGTATTACTTCTATATATATGCTTGATAGCAACTACTTGTCCACTTGGTAGAATCCCTTTGAACACTTGCCCTGCACTACCTCGTCCCAGAAATTTCTTCTCGTCCCCAAAATTTATCGCGTTTTCAATCTCAGCTTTGGAGAAACTATATAGACCTGGGCAGGAAGCAAGTTCCTTTGGTTTTGAAAGAACAAGCTTTCGTCCAGCTCTACCGTTTCTTGTTACATACTTAACTAGCACGATCACCATTATAATGAAAAAGGTTGATAAAACGATTGCAATCAATGCTTTTGCTAAAGAATCTGTGATGAGATCGAGTGCAGTGCAATAAGTTAGAATGGTACATGCATGTTTATTTACCATAAACCTAAGGAAAACGATGCTACATTGTGAAACTCATACTTACACTTGATTTTGATGTAATCTTCATTTGACTTTTCTGTACAAAGAAAGACAAACATAGAAGATAATTAGTAGTTAACATATTACTCCTTTGTTATACTATAAACAGTAAAGTTACAGAACTATATTTTGTCACATTAAAGCAACTGAACTTTACCACTATAACGATATATAAAGTCACTCATTTAACACTACCCATGTTATTATCTTGGTAATCAAGCAATTTTTTTAAAAAATAATCTCATTTCCTGGTCTTACCTAAAGAGTTTAACGCTGGCAAACAGGAGAAGAAATCATCCATAGAAGAGGTATCATTTAATTTTGTGGCAGCAACTGAAATAACAACAGCCATAATACAAGTAGCTCTCTCAGTATCATTATCTCTGGCATAAAACTGATCCAAGTAATGATCCCTTGCAGATTTGATGGCACCAGTACAATTCCTGCAAGCATCATCGAACGAGGAATCGAAACCAGAGCAATTGTCACTGACATCCTTAAAACTGTTATCCTGTAAAACATTTGTCAAAGATAGACTAGAACATTTGCTGCTTCCTTTATAAAGGGAACCAAAGCCACAGTTTTCGATAGAAACAGAAGGCTGATGCTTAAAGGGTCCAGAGCAATGTTTCCATTGATCTCGCCGGAGGAAGAGGTTTCCTTGTTGAGTAATTGCATGTTTGGCCAATGCCTGTGAGAAGAAGTTGAGGACATTTTGGCAGCATCTTGTGGTAGGGAAACTGTCCCATTCATTGATGTTTTCTTGATCAGCTGCAATGCATTCCCCACTTGGTTTGTATGGAGATGAGGTGAAGTTGAGCCCACAATCTGCAAAGCACACGCGATTTTATTCAGAACCATCTTGTTTCTATATTGACTCAAAATCTTAACTTTCCTTTTAATGAATTTGTTCAAGACAAATAATTATAGATCATATATAGAAAGTAAAAAGTCCTACATCACAAAGTGGAGAGATGAAACTATATATATGAACTCTATAACATGCTACTATTAAAGCTTCCTTATGACTTATGTAATTTATCTTATTTTGTTTATTTTTCTCTTTTGTTTGCAATGCGTTTCATTATAATCATGATGCTTTAGCTGTAAGCCCGCAAGACACTAATTAATCCTATAATATAAGAGGTCTAACGGAGCCGTTCATTATTGCAAGGAACTCTGCTTAGTTGTTATTACAAGTATGAAATAAAAAAGGGAGTAAGGGTGTATTTGGTACGAAGAAAAATATTTTTCCGGAAATCTAATGGCCTTTTTACTTATTTCTACCACTTACTTTTTAGTGTTAGGAAAGTAATAGAAAATATGTTAGTGCTAAAAGCATTTATATATAATCTGACAAACACTATGAGGTGGGTGTATTGGTAGAGGTTGGGGGGAGGGGTTTATAAAGGGGTCAGTGTGGTTGGGCAAGTGGTTGGTGGTGGGGGCAATGGCGATGGGATGGGGTGATGGGCGTAGTGGGGGCATGTCGAGGTGGTGCGGGGGAGGGGT